>JALPQI010023960.1:0-17868 GCA_025490895.1 Thaumatotibia leucotreta | reverse complement strand
CATTTTGGCTACGGAACCCTAAAAACTGGCCGAATTTTGGGCCTATATGCTTGGGGTATATAATTATTGTCAGATGACATCTATACAATATACACAACATAGGTAAAACAGACGGAGATAAAAGATAAGATAAAGATAAAAGATGGCGGGAATGTGTAACGTATGATCATGAATTTCGTAAGTGTTTCAAAATACCTAGATAATAAGACAATGTCAAATTACTTCATTCACAAGTTGGTAAAAAATCGTTTTTACCCGCTCGTATTAAAGGATAAACGAGCGCTTTACGAGCTAGTGAGGGGAAAATTAATAAGCAGCATTATTACGGAATATAGATTAGAATTAATTAATTTTGCGTTAGAAGTGTTACAATCGATGGTAGTAGTTCTATGTTATAGTTTTGATATTTTGTGTGTCTTAAAAATTAAATCAAACTAAACTAACTAGTCTAACCTATATCTAAGATTGGCGCTTGTGACATTGTACCGAGGATGCTGGCGGCATTTCCTCGCTTTATCGCAATACTGATGCGTGTGTGAGGAAATCGCCAGTCAGTCTTTAGTTACGTCAACCAAACGTTTCGCGATTTCAGGAAACATTGAAGTGTCACTGACCATTCCTTGATAGAAGATTGATGATGGACGGCAGCGTTATCACATAGTGGACACATTACTGCGATCGCTCCGCTTACCCAGTGTAGCGATTATGGGAATTTACCTCCTAATGCGTCTATAGGCATAGTTAATAGGAGAGGCCTACGTCTAGCAGTAGACTGAGATAGGCTGATGATGTGATATGTGTGACGATTCTAACGTGCTTGTTGCTATGTTGAGTGACCAATCGTTTGATTTTGTCTTTGTCTGAACACGAGGCATTTATAACAGATAATATTTATCCAAAATAATCTTGCAATTAGTGAACGATAATACGACAACAAACAATTCGGTAAAAACGCACAATCACTGTTTTTGATATCTTAATGTTGTTATCGCGTGAGTATAAAACACTGACCCTCGGCCAGCAGACGTTAGTTAGCAATCAACCATGATTGGCTCCACACTTGTCATTTTTGGTGCCGCTTTGGGCCTTCTCTATCTATACTTAAAGAAAAAAAATGAATATTGGCAGTCAAGAGGACTTATTACACCCAAGCCTCTGCCGCTCCTCGGGAACTACTCTAATTTTCTTTTACTGAAGAAAAATCTCTTCGACAATGTCACAGACATTTGTAAGCAGTTCCCTAAGGAGCCCATTGTCGGCGCTTACTACGGAACGGAGCCGGTGGTTATTGTAAAAGATCCGGAGCTCTTAAAACTTGTCATCACTAAAGACTTCTACTACTTCAGCAGCAGAGATCTCTCACAGCACTCTGAAAGGGAGGTCAATTTCAAGAATGTGTTTAGCGAACACGGAGATACCTGGCGAGTCATGCGACAAAACCTCACTCCAGTCTTCACTTCCGCTAAAATGAAGAAGATGTTCTATTTAATCCAAGATAGAACGCAAGACTTCGAAAAATTTTTGTCAAGAGAAATCACTGCGAAGCCAACGCATGACGTCAGGAGCTTCATGAGTAAATACACCATGGACTGTATCGGTTCTTGCATATTTGGACTAGAAACTAAAGTAATGCACGGACAGAGCGACAACCCTTTTCTAATAGTCAGTGAGAAAATTTTTGATTTCCGCCCGCACAAGGTATTGAAGGGCATCATGAGAACTGTCTGGCCGAATATTTTCTACGGATTAGGCATGGAGGTGTTCAACCCAGATGTCAGCAAGTTCTTCAACAACGTGATCGGCGGTGTCCTCTCAGATCGCGAAAGCACACCAGGCTTAAGGAACGACTTCATAGATTTCATTCTCACATTCAGGAAGAACAAGTACATCATGGGAGACGACATAAAGAGTCTTAAAAATGGAAGCGAAGGGAAAGACAAAGTGAAATTGCCGATAAATGATGAGATGCTAGTAGCTCAAATGTTTATATTTTTCGCGGCCGGATTCGAGACTTCTGCAGCGACTATGACCTTCGTTTTGTTCGAGCTCTCCAAGAAACCTGAAGCCCTGAAGCGCGCTTTAGAAGAAGTTGACGAGTATTTAGAGAAAACTGGAGGGAAGATCCCGTACGAATGCGTCAGCGATCTACCTTACTTGGACGCTTGTATAGATGAGGCGCTTCGCTTGTATCCTGTACTAGGCGCACTGACTCGCGAGGTGGTGGAGGACTATCGTCTCCCGTCAGGTCTGCTGCTGGAGAAGTCCACACGCGTGCACATACCAGTGCAGTATCTACATATGCACCCGGACTATTTCCCGGATCCTGAGGAATTCCGACCGGAACGGTTCTTGGGAGCGAATAAGAATGACATCAAACCATACACGTATTACCCGTTCGGAGATGGACCTAGAGTTTGCATAGGTGAGTAACTTTTTTTTTATTTATTTTTCTATAATTTATCAATTTTAACCCGTCGAGAGTGTGGTGAAAAAAAGTTAAACAAAAATAAACTCTAAATATATGAGATACCCTGCCACACTCCCGCCGGGTTAATATGGCCTTATAGTTTGTATACATAGAAGTTCCGGCCAATGTAAACACACTATTCAAAGAATTATCAATAACCTGGCACTATTTTCATATTTAATGGTTTAGGATACAAGGATTTTACAGTACCCTAATGACGTAGATTGAAAATTAAACAACAAATTAGAAACTTTGTGTTCGTGGAGCCCCAGCGCTCGCAAATTGTTTGCCGAAATCGCGAAACCTCTGGTGGACTAAATACCGAAGAGCTAGGGACTTCTTTGCACAGCATTGCGATACAGCGAGGAAATGCCGCCAGCATTCTCGGTACAATGCCACAAGGGTCTTAAGGGGGATCTTAGATATAGGTTAGATTTAATTTATGTATATAAATTATACTGATTTGTAAACACATTGTGACTACAAGGTTTGCTTATATTGTTCGCAACCTATATTGACTTTAATGCCAATGGAACTAACACGACTTCTGTTTCAGGAATGCGATTCGCGAAAATGCAGATGATGGCTGGCTTCATCACACTACTCCGAAACTACACCGTGGAACTGCCCGTCCATGTACCGAAGACGGTGGAATTCGAACCCCTGGCCTTCACTCTACAGCCGAAACACAAGATCGAACTAACCTTCAAACCGAGAACCAAGGCTTAATAACTTTACTCTTAGATTTATCACCTTTTTCTTGACATTTGTTGCTATTGTTACGTTTTGGGTCACCTTTAACATTTACACCACATCATCAGTCTTTTAAAGTCCACTGTTGGACACAAGCCTCTCCATTGCCTATGCGTAATTTAAGTAGCATAATTTTGCATAAAACATGCGCGAGTCAGGCGACCGTGTAGGCCGTGTGGTGACGGCAGTAAGAATACATTTGTCACCACCCCAACTCCTGCGGGTGTCGTAAGAGTCCTAAGGGATTGAAGTGTCACTGACCATTATTTGAAAAAGATTGATGATGGGCAGCAGCGTCATCATGGAGGACACATTACTGCGATCGCCGATCCGCTTGCCCAGCGTGGTGATTATGGGCATTTACCTCCTGATGCGTCTATACGCATAGTTAATAGGAGAGGCCTACATCCAGCAGTGGACTATCATAGGCCGATGATAATGATGACTCAGGCGACCGTAACTATGGCAATAACAGACAGGAAAAAGTTGATTCACTTATGTAATAGATTACATAGCATTTTTATTGTTAGGTCATAATACTAATGTTATAAATGCGAAAGTTACTCTGTATGTTTGTTCCCTCTTCGCGTTAAAACAGCTCCACCGATTTGGTTGAAAAATTTTATGGAGATACTTTAACACCGGAGAAAAAACAGAATAGATTTTATCGCTAAAATTACTTGTCTGTGTGCACGATGTGGGCACCAGGGGCCAGTTTCTCGAAAGCTTGTAACTTGTAATACAAGTGGAAGTTTATTTTTAACACTATTAACTAGATGAGGACTTCAGCTTGTATTACAAGTTACTAGCTTTCGAGAAATAGGCCGAAATAGCTGTTTGTATATACTTACGTAATGGTAAAGTTACTCAAATATTTGTAAATAAATGTTTGTTTTGTATATAATATTAATTGTAAGTTTCTTATATGGATTATATATTTTTGGCAAAGGCGTGTTTTTTATTTCAACTCGTTTGATGAACTAGTACGGTATGCAAACGTTAATAAATAAAGAAATATCTTGGGACATCTTACACAAATCGACTTAGTCCCACGGTAAGCTCAATTAAGACTTGTGAAGTGGGTACCGAGCGACGATATATATAATAGATAGATACATATAGATACTTAAATATATAGACAGCCACCCCAACTTATGAGTCGTATAACTTAAGAGTTATACGACCTTTAGCCATATAAGAGTTTTATAGTCGTTTTTAGTTAACCTGTTAGTCAAATAAACGTTATAAATCTGATAGTTTAGTCGTCCTACCAAATAGTCTAATTACTATGGTAAATAAACGTTTTTGCGACTTAATTATACAACAATCATGTAGAGGTTTTAAAGAAAACGTTTACTTAATGATGTTCAAAGTCGTATAAACGTTTTCGTCTTATAAAGGGTTTTGAAAAAACAGAACCGTCGTAATAAGGTCATTTTTACAACGTCTATATAATTTTATTGTTGTATAAGTGATATCTTAAAACCTTATCTCGACAGTTATATAGTGGTATTGAGGGTAACTTCAATATGACAAAAAGATATCAGCGGGACTGTTATCTACCTTTTATTCGACAGTTGGTTATATTAACGTCAAACAAAAACTTTGAAAAACCTTTAGTTGTTGCCGAACCCGTTATATTCCTTTTATTGAACTATATGTTTTTAAATTGATTTTAAGTTACGGTTATAAAACATCATGCAATTTAAAGTCGATTTGAAATTAATATTATAAAACATCAGTCGCCATTTCGTGAGCATCACAGTACTATTTCAAAGAAAAAAACCATGGACGTTACATCGTGAAAACGGCACAAACGAAGTGGCGGACTAGTAATGACGGCTTAGTAATGGCGGACAATTTGTAGTCGTTATAAAAACCTTTACTTAAGATAAAGTTATATTGTAGTCGTATAAGTATAAATCCATGACTTGTTTCAAAATGGCTAACCTTAACTATAATAAAATATGAAGAAATATTGTTATAAATTATAATTATTTCGAATATATTAAGAGCGCGACAGCAAAAAACTGTATATCATCATAAACTTTAACAGTAAAGTGACCTTCCCATACGAATTCAGCTCACGCCAAATGTGCAAACGCTCAATATATAGAACAATAATTTCTATTACAAAACTTATAAAATTACCTTGTATTATTTTTCCGTACACTTTTTGTCACACACACCAAGTTTTGCGCGTATCTAAAATAAATGTCAGGAGCAGTTTTATTAATAAAACTTAAAAATGTTTAGATGACTTAAAAGTCCAATAAGCATTGAGTAAGGATTACACTAAACCTTCTATAAAACAAAATGGTCAGTTATAAAACATTTATTTGATATTTAGGTCGCGTAAAGGTTTTTGTTGTACTCTTTATACAACGTTTTGGTCATTCCTTAACCATTATAATACCTTTAATAAACGATTTAAGTCGCCATGCAAACCTTTATTTAACCTTTATCTCACCAATAAGTCTTATAATTTGCGCCACTTTCGCCTTTTATAACCGTTTACCTTACGTTTATATGACCAACCAAATATGACTACAAGTTATATGCAAAACGTTGTCTCAACTTCTATATGACTATATTTTGCTAGTTACGACCAAGGAACAAATATTTGTGCTAAATAAATACACAAATAATGCCCTGGCCGGGATTCGAACCCGGAACCTCCAACTTCGTAGGCAGGGACACTACCATCTAGGCTACGGAGGCTGACAAATAACTTCACTTGTTTATTTATTTGGGAATAAAATTATCATAGTTGCTTAAAAAGTATCGATAAACCATTGTTTGTCTCTCGATACTTCATTCAGCAGTAGTGAAAATAAAAATAAATATGTATACAAATTCAAAACTACAGATCTACATAACTAAATGACACGCGCCCGCACTAGTTAGCGTTCTTCATGCAATTACTTGTTAGACAAGCGTCCGTTCCGCGTCAGAGGTTCTGAACGTACAAAAAATATGTTATCCGCGGACGGACGGACGACAAACATAGCGAAACCATTAGGGTACCTAGTTAACTACGGAACCCTAAAAAGCGTAGATTCTGAACATATGCAATGTAAAATACGAGTATTGCATGATATTCGTCCTGGAATGTAGGCTTTTTAGGGTTCCGTAGTAAACTAGAAACACTTATAGTTTCGCCATAGCCGTCTGTCTCTCTCTCTCCGTCCGCAGCACAGCTGTAGAGGTATAAATACTAATCACGATGACAAAGTGGTAGAATAAAATATAGAAAGAATATTTTTTTTTTTAGGATTACAGCTAAATAAAAAAATCATCCCTACTCGTAAAGTGAGGAGGGTTTTTTTTTTTGCTGCAAGCGTTGGGTATCATTGAATAGGTATTTAAAGAGAAAAAGGGGGCCCAAAAGAAAGATTTTAGAAAAAAAATAGTGTAACTTTTGATCAGTAGCGTAGGTCAAAAAAATGAATAGAGGGCTTATAGAATACTTTAAAATAAAACTATTTCGAACGTAATCCATCAAGCCATTTTTGAATAAGTATGGAACCCTACACTGAGCATGGCCCCGCATGCTCTTGGCATGTTTTTTTTATTGATTTCAAAACAAACCGAAACGGTCCCATTGGCTCCAAAATGGGGTCTTGAAGAAGTCTGTTTTTTTTTTTATTTGGTGCTAATTGTTACAGAAAAGACTATTGGCTAACCGAAGGTATACTGGTGAAGATTGTCACCAAGTCCCTGGGAGACAAGTACTATAAGAGAAAAGGAACTGTCGAGAAGGTCATAGAAAAATATGGAGCAGAAGTTAAGCTGGTTGACGATGGAACTAGACTGAAATTGGACCAGGTAGGCGTTGATCTTTTTTTCAGTACAGATGGTGCTTTATACACGCGCTAGTGCGATAAGTGGTTCATTTCTTGTCAGGTCAAAACTTCGGAGTGCCACCTGTACTGAAAACATCTTACGATACACGTGCGAAAACATATTCGAACTTATTCTTATCGCACTTTTATCATAATGTACTATTTCATCACACTTGCTGTCTAAGCGCGCCATTGCTTGCATGCGTAGCGGGAGTAATAGAAAAGTGAAATTCCCTAGGGAGTAATACAAATGTCGGTACGTCATGGAATAATATTTTTTGTTAAAATTGTTTTTTGTCGGCAAGTGTGATGAAAAACATTGTATGCATCACGGTCGGTAAGCGGAATACTAACTCGAGTCATTAAAACACTCGTTACTAATTCCGTACTTACTTCCCTTGATGCAAAATGTACTAATTATATACTGATTCTAAACGGTATCCCAACAAACTTCACCCACACATTCCTAAGATTAAAATAAGCAAATATAGTCGGCCCAGCCGTTTTTGAATAACTACGGAACCCTACATTGAACATGACCCGACATGCTCTTGGCCGGTTTTATTTTTTAAAGTGCCCGCATAATCAAAGCATGCGGCTCAATTTAATTGCTAGTCTGAACTCTGAACTAATTATTATCAATACTTTCGTTTCAGAATCACTTAGAAACCGTGATACCGTCTCCGGGGCGGGGGGTAATGTTCGTTAACGGGCCGTACCGAGGGGAGCGGGGAGTGCTACAGAAGATAGATACGGACAACTTTTGTTGTGTAGTTGAGGTGAGAACAACGTTACGAACAAATAAGACATGGAAGCCTCACACCATACTATATAAAGAGTCCACGGAAAGAACATGTCTAGTCAATTAAAATTACAGAAGGAAAAACCACCTTACTTTAAACAGAATAAGGTGTGAATTTGCTCTGATTTTTTTAAGCACTGGACATGTTTTTTCCGCGGATCCTTCATATTGCCTTTCAAAACCGGTCCTGAATTTTAGTTGACAAGTGTCACCCCCTTTTCAATGCGTCACTGTAATAAATTTCAATATCATATAAAAACTTAAACCGCCATTTAAAAAAAGTTGTGATTGGTCCATCAAAGTTTTGATTGGCTATATCTATAAACATTTGTCAAAGATGTTGCGCCGAAATATGCGCGCTGTTAAGAAAAGCGCTGTCCTGCCCATCTTGGCACAATTGAATAATTGTTTTTGGGGGCATTTTTGAGCTGGCGTTAGACGTCCATGTTATATATGGTCGCAGGAAAAACGTAACTGGCGCGAGGCATACGAATAATCTAATCGTTTATTAAGGGTGACCGACGTCGCAGGTAAGAATACATTTGTCACCACCCTCATTTTCTTACCACATTATCTAAATATAAGATAATGTGGTAAGAAAATGAGGGTGGTGAAATGACTACAAATTCTTATTTGTACCTTTTATTTTCAGATATCCAAAGGCCCGCAGTCAGGAAAGGTCGTTAGAGACGTCCAGTACGAAGACATCAGTAAAATGGCGTCGTGATAGTTTAGTAAATAAACAGACATTAGTACTATTGCAAGTTGACTTGTAGAAAAATAATGTGTCACTCACGATTCGCCGTCACTTTCGCGCGTAGCACAACTTTCCGTTGTCGTGTATAACCGTTAGTTTGAAAGTGTGGCTAGTCCGGATATTTCGTGCGAATTCGGCGCATCGCGTCGCTTGCTAGCGGAGACCTAACTAAAGCATAGCGTTGAACTTGCAATGCCGATATATCAGTCATTTGCGTCCAAAAGCTAAAAAAATAGAAACTAGAACAAAACGTATTATTATTATAATTCAAGTCGGTTTTAGCGGTTCGATCTGTATTGTCGAAATACCTACAGTTGCTGTAAATACATTATTTTGATACCAACATTGCGTTTAATTAAAATCCTTACCCTAAGTATTCTCAGATAAACTATAGTTGGAAATTTCTAAGAATTAACTTTTGACACTTTCGAAATGAACCCTTATATGCCGTTAAGACTATCGGAAAAACGTTGAGTCTTACCCTCATATTAATAAGGTTTAATCTGTAACTGTCAAAAGTTAATTCTTAGAAATTTCCAACTAGGTATATCAACATCATCTTTTCAGCCATGAGACGTCTACTGCTGAACATAGGGTCTCCCCTACATCTAGGGTCTCAAGCAACCTTCATAAAGTTAGTGGTAGGACCTCGTGCAGGGTCCGCCCGGATAGCTATACGTACCGTCTTACCCGTTAACCTGCCGCTAAATAGTACTGTGTTCCGGTTTGGGCGTAAAATAGCCGGTGTAATTACTAGCATAGAGGCAATTCTAGGTAGGGTTTTGTGGTCACTATGTCCATGGGCCTCAGTTCCATCAGGACTGAGAGCTCAGTTGTCTACCTTCGAAAACCACATGAAAAAAAAGTTGAAATGAAATGAAACTGTCCGTTTTGTAACTATTGCTTGCGACTTAATCTTCATACCTGAAGGTCTTGAAGCCCCCATAGCCTATTCTTGGCATCGTGTATTCAACTGGCAACGCAGAACGGACTTGATCCACCCATATTATTGGGCTGCGGCGTCTTGATAGTTTGCCGTCACAATAAGTTGCTCAAGATAATGATTACGATGATCCTTGTTCCTGGCAATATGACCGAAAAACTCCAGAATTCTTTGCAGATAGATGGTTGATAGCCTGGTTTTGGCACCTAGTTTGCGTAAGATAGATACGTTGGTGTGAAAAGCTGTATTTAAATCAAAATTAAAAAAGCATAATTATGTTGCAACAGTTGGAAACTCAAATTAATTTAAGCTAAACTTAATTGTTATTAAAGATTAAAATACAGTTTATAAATAAATATAAGATATAGTTAACAAGACAGATAACATAACAGTATTGTATAAGTAAGGGAGACTGTTTCTGCCAACAAACTGTCTTACAGTTTGGCGGAGGGTGTGTAGATTGTAACAAGCTGTTATTTTTTTCATGAATAAACGTTTTTTTTTTTTTTTTTTTATAAAAATACTAATAAAATTGTAAACTATAGTGTAAGGCACTGGTTCCACCAAAAACGAGTTAGCGATTGATAGTTCGACTATAAAAACGAACAAAATTTAATCGCTCCCGTCTAAAGAAAAGAGACACGGCGATATTTGTAGCTACTCGCTCACCTAGTATAGTTACTAGCTCAGCGGTGAACTACAAATATCGCTGTGTCTCTTTTCTTTACATGGGAGTGATTATCTTTTGTTCCTTTTTGTAGCCGAGCTACCAATCGCTCACTCGCTTTTGGTGGAAACAGTGCCTATACCTCTTAATTTTAGCTTAGTGCTTAGAAGGAAATAGCTACCCTACCCGTAAGATCATAGATTTATTTTAGCTAAACAACTTAAGACGCCCGTTACTTTTCGCGAACGGTTCCTATATAATAGAGTTTGTGGAAAACTGAAGACATCTTTGTGTATTTAGACTGATCTTTCAGTGGTGTGCAGTACGTGTTTACCTCGTCTCCCGCTAAAATCACGTCATGCTCCCCGGCAGAACCACCTGAAGTTTAATAAACATGAATATGTCAAAAAAAATCTACATTATATCTACAAAATTCTACGACCAGTTGGAAAAATTCTACATGCCTAGTTTTTTTATAAACCTTGTTGTAAAGTGGTTCTGCCGCAGAGCATCTTCCCAGCAGAACCACTATGATATTTTTCTTATTACAAGTACTATTGACGCATTTATGATACCAAATAATTCTACATCAATTCTACAGGTATCTAGTATACTTGATCTCTCACTTTATTTTGTATACACGATGTTACGACATTTCGAAAATTTTACTATAAACAATTCTGAGCGCCTGCACACAAGATTGTAGCAATATGTGTACGTATAAAATGCTGGCATCGATTCGAAACCAAGTCATCGCTAATTTTATTCTACTAAGGTTATTGTAATTATACATAGTGTCGAAAACTACCTACATTCTTATAACTACCCACATTCATAAACTAGAAAAAAGCGTAATTCAACAGAAATACAACAATACAATATACGTACACATAATTTGCTACAATCTTGTGTGCAGGCGCTCAGAAAATTGTTTATAGTAAAATTTTCGAAATGTCGTAACTTCGTGTGTACAAAATAAAGTGAGAGATCAAGTATACTAGATACCTGTAGAATTGATGTAGAATTATTTGGTATCATAAATGCGTCAATAGTACTTGTAATAAGAAAAATATCATAGGGGTTCTGCTGGGAAGATGCTCTGCGGCAGAACCACTTTACAACAAGGTTTATAAAAAAACTAGGCATGTAGAATTTTCCCAACTGGTCGTAGAATTTTGTAGATATAATGTAGATTTTTTTTGACATATTCATGTTTATTAAACTTCAGGTGGTTCTGCCGGGCAGCATGACGTAGTAATTTATATGCATGTCTGTATTATACTAGCCTTTATAAAAAAAAACTTCGCCCGGGTACTATACCTACATAAAAACCTTCCTCTTCAATTACTCTACCTATTGAAAAAAATCTCATCCAAATCCGTTGCGTAGTTTGAAAGATTTAAGCGTACAAAGGGACATAGGGACAGAAAAAGTGACTTTATTTTATACTATGTAGTGAAGTGATACACATTTGATACTTTAAATCCTTTATTCCATAATAAAATAAACATCATTTATTCCACGCTAAGTGCATATAACTAATCAGAATCGTCATCATCAGCCGCGTCAGCAACATCCACATGGAACTTATACTCCTGATCAGCCCCCAGATAAGCATCCGACATGAACTATAACGTATAGGCATACCTGTAGTGACCTACGGTTATTATCAGAGATCGGACAAATGTGCGTCATTGTTCGCAATAATATGGACATGACACCAAAGTTGATTAAAATAATAATTAAACGAATATTTTCTTGAAACTTGATTTCGTAGCTCTAAGGTGACTTTTTACAATGGTTTTCATAGTTATCAGTGCCAAAGAGGTAATTTTCTGAAAATGATTAAATGATAAATTATTTAATCATATTTGAAGTCATGTACATATTATTGTGAACAATGACGCACATTTGTCCGATCTCTGATTATTATACTAGAATTTATGAAGAAAACACAACATTTCATTCTTTAAATCGTTTATTCCATATTAAACATCATTTATTCCATATTCGACAGTTGCACGCGACATTTAATCAGAATCGTCTTCATCCGCCGCATCAGCAACATCCACATGGAACTTATACTCCTGATCAGCCCCCAGATACGCATCAGACATGAAGTACAGCGTATAAGCGTGCCTGCCGGCGGCGCCGCACACAAAGTCGAGTCGGACGCGCGCACTCTTGCCGAGAGAGACGCGCTTGATGGAGAGGAGACTGTTCGTTTTGGGCGCGCCGATTACTACCCACCAGCCTTCTTCGCGTTTCTGGAAATAGAAAAAATAGTACATTACATCAGAGGCCGAGAAGGGATTTCCGGCCAAGTTGGTATACAGTGTGTGACCTTGAACACGGGAGAAAAATGAAATGGGTGACTCCTTAGGCTATCCGCAATAATCCTGTAAAGGTCCCGATGTTTAAAAATTGATAAGTTTGGAGATATTGTTATTCAAAGTTATGGACCCGAAGTACTGGATCTCGGCATCACGATATCGTAGCTTGTCAGTCGCAAGACATCAAGATAACACCAGGTACTGAGTCATAATAGTTATTTTAGTTTTATTTTTACACTAATTTGGTATTTTTTTTAAGTTTTTGTACATTTTTCAATGTTACAAAAATGATAAGTTATTAATAACTTTTAAGTCAAGTAAAAGAACCCATAATAACAAAATTTCCAAGGAAAAAAATGCAAAATACATTTTTTTTTTTAATGACTATACTTATGTGGAAATGATTGTTGCTTAGCTTATTAATGCACCATTTAAATTTTCGCCCCGGTTGTAGGCCAGACACTGTATATCGGATAGGTAACGAGGCCAGGAATCCGTTTTCACGCCGAGGCATGTATAGTGCTTTTCTCAAATATACAAAGAAATACAAAAAAATCATGACAATATCGTCGAAATTACAAAAAAGTTACTTTGCAGGCCTGGACCTAAAAAATAATATGAAATCCCTCAGTCCTCTCGAGTTGTTGCGCCCAAAAAGCGATACTTCCCAGCCCTTGTTAAGGAATGTAAAGACAATATTTGATTGCATGTTTGAGAAATAGTATATTACGACACAAGTGCAATCATGAAGATCTAAGCGAGTGGAAATAAATCCCTTAAACAAACTTTTTGGTCAATCTTACAATTACAAGTAGATTTACTATCAGAAAAAAACAGTGATTTCAAATTCCCCTTATGTTTACATGACATGTACACATGTAGTTATGTATGTGATCTCGACCCTCGCGAAACTATCTATACTAATATACACTATTAACTGTACATCGATGGATCTTATCACTGGCAGTTTACCGATGTACAGCAAGCAATGTAGGCAATGGTACAAAGTAACATAGATATAGGTATAGGTACGAGAGTTAAGGTGAATGATTACACACACATCCAAATGAAGTACTAATTGCAAAAATATAGTGAATGAATGAATGACTTACGTCAAAATATTGAAGCAAATCCCTTGAACAAACTTTTTGGTCAATGTTGCAATTGGGTTTGCTGTCAGTACGAAAAAAAGAACACTAATTTCTAATTCTCCGTGTGTTTACATGATATGTGGTTATGTATGTGACCTAAACCCTCTGGAACTACCTATACTAATATCGTCGGCTGACAATAAAAACTCACTATAAAAACTGTCACTACTCTTAGCAACCTCTTATGTCAGTATTGAATCAGAACTATTTCAAGTAGGTATTTGTTACTTAGTGAGTTTTGGTTGTACCGACGATATACACTGTTAACTGTACATCGGTGGATCTTATTACTGGCAGTCTACCGATGTATAGCAAGCAGTGTAGCCTCGTCCTGCCCAATGTGATTTATAAAGGACATCGTATATGTAGAACAAATTAAAAGCGAAAGATTTTCAAGCTTATTTTAAATGGCTCAAACTTAGTATGACGGGCCGGACGAGGGTAGGCGATGGTACAAATGAGCATAGACACTAGAAGTAATGTTACCTGCGGGAAAAATGGCGCGATAACGGGTCCCACTACGTCGTCCTCTCGCTCTAACGACACCTCCACCACGATGGGCTTGCCCACGCGCAGGCGACGCTCGTCTTTCACCTGATAACAAACATAACTTAACATAACCTCCGTAGCCTAGTTGGTAGCGACCCTGCCTACGAAGCTGGAGGTTCCCGGCGAGGGCATTATTTGTGTATTTATTTATCACAAATATTTTGTTCCTTGGTCATGGCTGTCTATGTATTTAAGTATCTATATGTATCTATCTATTATATATATCGTCGCCTGGTACCCACATCACAAGCTTTAATTGAGCTTACCGTGGGACTAGGTTGATTTGTGTAAAATTTCACCAGATATTTATTTATTTATAACGGATAGTTGCCGAGTTTGCGGACGATTATGTGAGGCATACGTCTTAGGAGTGGCTTAAGGTTGTAGTACCTTCGAAACATTAAGTACAGATGTCGCTAGTGATTAGATTCACAATATTGGAAAAATTCGCTGTGATCGACGGAAGGTCGTCTGGTGTGATTGGAAGCACGTTGGACCGGCAATCCAGAGGAAGCGGGTTCGAATCTCGTGACAACCAGTCTTTCGCAGTTGATTTTTTCTATGGTAAGCACATCTGTTACGACATTGTGGGAAACATAACTTCATTTAACAGAGACCCACTATTAGGTACCTAAGCGTATGGATACATTAGGAGGTAATACCCATCATCATCAGCCTATGATAGTCCACTGCTGGACGTAGGCCTCTCCTATTAACTATGCTATACGCATTAGGAGGTAAATGCCCATAATCGCCACGCTGGGCAAACGGGTTGGCGATCGCAGTAATGTGTCCACTATGATGACGCTGCTGCCCATCATCAATCTTTTATTAAATAATGGTCAGTGACATTTCAATCCCTTAGTCGACTCTTACGACACCCGAAGGAGTTGGGGTGGTGACAAATGTATTCTTACTGCCGTCTCCACACGGCACACACGGGTAATACCCATAATCTTTGTTTATTATGCAGTAAGAATACATTTGTCACCACCCCAACTCTTCCTGTGGGTGGCGTAAAAGCCGACTAAGGGATTAAAGTGTCACTGACCATTCTTGATAGAAGATTGATGATCGGCAATCGCGAGTTGGGGAAGGCCTATGTCCAGCAGTGGGCTAATGGACGTCCGCCATCTCTGCGGGGGACAGTTGTAACAGCTTGGCTAATACTGTTCTAACTCTTGACTAAGACTAAGCTAAGGCTCGGATATCGCGAGTTGGGGAAGGCCAGTGTCCAGCAGTGGGCTAATGGGTCGTACCTCGTATACGAGCTCGACGTTGGGGTATCGGTTGCAGAAGCGAGCGACGTCCGCCATCTCTGCGGGGGACAGTTGTAACAGTTTGGCTCTCGCTGCATCTTCTAGTTCCATCACGTCGAACACTGTTTCCACACCCTGAGGAAAATTACATGTTAATAATACGCTTATGATGCGTTTCACGAAAAGGTCCACCGATATCCCGTACAAACACGGTGTTTCTCAAAATTGTGGGTTTATCGAAGTTGTCAACCGTGACAAAAGGAGTCAAAAGTTGCGCATAAAGAAAATTTACTAATAACGCGGAAGAAAAATTAAATTTTCTGAATATCCACGCGTTCGTACGGGACACCCCATGGATTAAATTTAAAAACAAGAAATAACCGGCCATGTGGGAGTTGGACTCGCGCACAAAGGATTCCGTAGCAGCAAATATAAACATTGCATTTAAATAAATTTCAAAAACTATAAAAGATACATAGACCAAGAAACCAAAAACCGTTGAAAGAGTTTATTGATATGCATCACCTGCATTTATAACCCATAATTAAAGAAATAGAGGGGGCAATTTTTAAGGAATTTTTGTGCTAATATTTCGGACACGCTTATGTATATCGGAAATAAATTACCATTATGTATGGAGAACCCCATCCAAGATTTTTTTACTATTTAGTATCATAATCCTAATTTTGTAGCGGTTCATACAAAACACATCTTTATACAATTTGATTACTGTAGTATTTCGTCGTTGAGATTGCCAATTCCGTTATGTGCACGATTTCAGGAACTGAAAAATCAATCCAAATGACATATGTTTACAGTCTTCTTTTGTCAAATTTGAAATTTACACATAACAGAATTGGCAATCTCAACGACGATTTAGAGTTTCCGAGTAAATCGGCTGTGACAGACGGACATGACGAATCTATAAGGGTTCCGTTTTAGCCTGTTGGCTACCGAATCGGCAGTGGGTGGGGCAAATATAACCGATGGCCGTTGGGGAAAGTTTCTCGAATGGCGGTAGTACGTCGACGTAGCAAGCGCAGCGTAGGCCCCCACAAAGTGGACTGATGACCAGGTGAAGGTCACAAGAGTCCGCTGGACGACCGGTCACCGTGGCAATGTTTGGGGCCAACGTTCAGCAGTGGACTTTCAGCTATGTTACCACAGATGTCACGTATCCCATAGATCAAGCAAACGTATCTACTGAGCGTGTCAAATGAACTCAGTGAAATCCACTGAGTTGTCCGTCTTTAATCGCAGCTTGCAGCTTTCGGGCGTCAAATTTTGTAAGTTGAAGTGAACAAAAACATTAATAATGCCTCCTTAAGTAATATTAATTGCAACAACACAAAAAAATATGAATACTCAAGGGCCTGAGACATATTTAAAATCATAGGCAAGTAACAACTTCAGTACAAAATCTGACACGCTCGGCCGCCATACAAATGAAGTGAACTTGTTTCTTCTATCCAAATCTAATTCTGTGTATGTTACCTTCTCAGTGCAGCGCTGGACCACTTCAGCGCTGAAGTGCGGCAGTTGTCGCAAGTAGGAGTCCTTGGCCCACATGGCCTGTGTCACCATCTGCGCCAGTTCCATGGCCGCCACGGCTGGTGACAGCCAACCGCTGGAGGATACGACGTCCACACACGCTTGGATCAGACGAATCGCCTGAAATTGTACATTGTGAAATTATAGTAAATTTCGATTGACGCGATGTTTGAAACTTATATCCTACGAAAAAATAAAACATGGAAGCCGCACGCCATACTAAATTGCCTTTCAAAAACGGTCCTGAATTTTAGTTGACAAATGTCACCCTCTCTTCAATGCATCACGGCGACGAATTTCAATGTCAACCAATAAAAACTTAAACCGCCATTTAAAAATACTTGTGATTGGTCCGTCAAATTTTTGATTGGCTATATTCTATAAACATTTGTCAAAGATGTTGCGCCGAAATATGCGCGGTGTTAACAAAAACGCTATGTCCTGCCCATCTTGGCACAATTGAACAATTGATTTTGGGGGCATTTTTGATCTGGCGTTAGACGTCCATGTTATATATGGTCGCAGCTTATATCTATTGGATATTGTTTTAATAAATTACTATGAATTTGGATTGACGCAGCTTAACGCAATTTAATTAGAATTTTCACATGACACATTTTTATTGCGATAACTTGAAATAAAATATTCAGTAAATAATTAATTTGCTCCTTGCTCTTCTACGTTCGCCTCGGAATTGCTGTTGTTGAATTAAACAGTTTGAGACATATTAAAAAAAATAGGATTATTCTTATGAATAATTCTTCGAATATTCTAGTATCCATAAAAGCGCA
>JALPQI010023959.1:0-23753 GCA_025490895.1 Thaumatotibia leucotreta | reverse complement strand
AAGAAGACGAAAATGTAACGATAAAAATCACTTAAATGAAATGAAACCAATAGTTAATTAGGATTATATCTTTCATATGTAACGTCTGTAATAAATGTCAAGTTTATTGCATTTGATTCAATATTAAATAGATAAACTGTTACTTATTTATCAAAAGCACCTACTTTCAAAACGAGTCTCACTGGACCTTTAAGATATGCAACTTTGTCGAAGCAAATATCGAATTAAAATTCCTTACGATGATCTTAGCCAAGAAACTTTCAAGTAACAGGTCCAAACCATTCCACGTAGTTCTGATCCTCCATTGACCTGCCTAGAACATTTTATGACCACAAATTACGGCTAGTGAGGAATTGAAGTGAGTTTAAATGGACGGACAAACACGCAAATAGCCGATAGGTAAGCGTATTTAGAGGCGAGATTATCGGATTATAGATGAGACATTTTCAACAAAGTCCATGTAGCATCAACGTGAACTTTGTTGAAAATAACTTTACTGTAGCCGTACCATGAGTTGAAAAGTAAAATATACGTTAGATTTTACGCGATACTTAATGCATTATATATTATCTTGCTTACGCTAACATATTGGAGCGAGCGCTAGGCTGCTTTACTTATCGAGTACCTAATGTTACCGATACTTGCAAAGTCATAATACGGCTACTGGCGTAAAATTTTGTAAATACAACATAGAAAACGCGCCCACTAGGAAATGAGCACTTATAGGTATTCAGATAAACTACAACATTGGATCTATACAAAAATGGAACGTGGACAATCAGGACATAGATGATGATGACTTGACTGACAACGATGATACCATCATGGTATACAAAATCGCCGCATGTGGATGAAATGGACAAAAAACTGACTTCGAAAATCCGAAAAGGTTTAGGGGAATACAATTTTGATTTGTTTACGATAGTGGGCCATAAGTACAGAGTTGATGTTCACAGGAGACGGTAGCTACTTTATCATACGATCTTATAAAACAAAAATTCCGTAGCTACAGAAGCCCAGTAATGGCAATTCTTAAAAGGAGTTTAACTAATAACTAATTTATGTATTTATGTACTTTGCACTGGGAAATCACTACAACAGTTGGTTATTTAGGTACTCATTCACAGAATAGTACATTTTAGTTACTAATAGCTTCTTCAATTTATTGCATTCTTTTTTTGAAATTTTTGAAGGACCATACGAGTGTAGTTTTAATCGCAACGGTGTTGCCATTATTCGTTAGTTGTATTTAGAAGAGTGGAAATAGGGCATACGAGTATTTCCTCGTTTTGTGTAAGATTCCATATATATGTATGGACAAATTTGCATGTTTCAAGTTTGTAGATGCATGGTAGAGTTAGTATTTTGTGTTGTAGGTATGAAGTAAGGCTTGCAACTGTCTGGCTCTTCAATATGACCTTTTTCTGCTTCATTAAAAGGGAGCTCTCTGTGTCACGGGTATCTGTCACCAGTCATTCTAATATGAATAGTAATTCATTCCACATTAAATACGATGCGTTTTGAATTATACTAGGTAGTAATGATAGCTGACCACCAAGACGAAAAGGGTTCAAGCAGACGAGTAGTCCTTCTGCATGTTTTTGCTAGTCTCCGCCGAGGTCGCAGATATTTTAGCAACAGTAATGTTGCTGGTTGCCGTCCGTGTCGAAACCGGATTATTTACGTCGCCAATAGAGATAACTCGGTCGTATCTAGTCGCGATGTGAGATTAGTGTGGATACGACTCCGCCATTCAAAGGTCACCATTTATTCTTTATTCTTTATTCAACAACAACCATGTAAAAAACAGCTTACGCCAAGACATTACATGTGCAATTAAATATCTATAAGCTAACATAATTCTAGTAGTTATAACATTTTATGTCAAAATAATGAAAAGGAAAAATTATTACAGTAGCAGGTATTAAGGTAGGTAATGGTTAATTTTTCGTCTAAGTTGTATCTATCTATCAGAAAAAATGTCGGCATTTTGAATCGTAGCTAAAAAGTTACCTATTAATTAGTTCTATACCTATATTTATATTTGTCAGCCTCCGTAGCCTAGTTGGTAGTGACCCTGCCTACGAAGCTGGAGGTTCCGGGTACAAATCCCGGCGAGGGCATTCTTTGTGTATTTATTTATCACAAATGTTTGTTCCTTGGTCATGGCTGTCTATTTATCTAAGTATCTATACGTATCTATCTATTATATATATCGTCGCCTGGTGCCCACAACACAAGCCTTAATTGAGCTTACCGTGGGACTAGGTTGATTTGTGTAAGATGTCCCAAGATATTTATTTATTTATATTTATTTATTTATATAACTCTGTGGGTGGGTGCTCTTTATTGATAGTAGATAACAAAAAAATATAAGTAAAACTAAAAACGTGCATTATTCCATAATCACACACTTTTAGAATACAATCTTGGTTGTAAACTGTGAGTTGTGAACATTTCTAGTTAAAATTCATCATCATCAGCCTATGATAGTCCACTGCTGGACGTAGGCCTCTCCTATTAACTATGAGTATAGACGCATTAGGAGGTAAATGCCCATAATCGCCACGGTGGGCAAGCGGATTGGCGATCGCAGTAATGACTGTATCCACTATGATAATGCTGCTACTCATCATCAATATTTTATCAAATTATGGTCAGTGACACTTGATTCCCTTAGTCGACTCTTACGACACCCGCAGGAGCAGTTGGGGTGGTGACAAATTTATTCTTACTGCCGTCACCATACGGCCTCACTAAAATATGTATCTGCGAACGTATTTCACAATATGTGTCAAAGACGTCAAATGCTATGGCAAGTCAGCCATATTTTTTTATTTTCTCCTGACAAACGGTACCTACTAAATCTTTTCAACTTTTCACGGTTTTGTGTTACATTGTTTGTAATGTCTATCTAATATCGGCGTTCCTAGTATTTTAGTAAGTACCTATAAAAATACAATGAATTAATATTTTAAAAAGCCAAGGAACTAAAATCTCTGACTTAATTGAGGAAGAACTTCTGTGTCATTTGAAATAATAAGCAAATAAATACCAAACCATATTTATAGAATTGTTTTCGCCAGCGCGGCGTTAAAATATAATGTAGTATTTTTACGATAATGTTGTCTCGGTGGCTTATGATGGTCAAATTTTAATCGTTTATCGTGCTAAGCGTCACTTTCGCACCTGCATACTTGTTAGAACGTGACAGCAATGCCGACAAACGATCAAACACGGGAACATCATAAGCTCACAATCCAAGCAATCTGTAGGTGTTGTACATAAAGCTGTATATATATATAGCCTTTTTTGAGAGAGTGGCATAAAACATAATCATAATCATAATTTATTCACAAGAATGTATGGTACATAGTATGGTACATCTTATAATTAATTTACCCTTAGGTAATACATTCGGCCGTTAGACTGTGAACATTTATAACACCTCTAGAATTACCATAATCATTGCTACCATCTTACGGCCCTATTAGTTTTCTGTTCAACATTAATAATAAAATGACCAAAACAAGCTTATCCATACAATTCCAACGTCTCGTCAGTACCGGACGACCTCCAGCGACAGATCGCTAATGGAGCCAGTTGCCCAACCCCCACCAGTGGGCACACCCTAGGATTGTGGCACATCTTCGCAAATTTAATGAAAAACTGGACAAAAATGACAAGCATTACGATAATTGTACTCTAAGCATGCTAGTACTTATCGTATAAATTCCTGTTTAAATACAACTATCGTGGGAAAGTTTTATTTAAATCAACCTAGTCCCACGGTAAGCTCATGCAATTAAGGCTTGTGTTGGGGGTACTAAGCGACGATAATATAATTATATTATAATACTTTTAAACATGTACGTAGAAAACATTTATGATCAAGGAACAAGATATTTGTGATACACAAATATACACAAATAAATAGTCTCGTTGGGATTCAAACCCGGGCCTTCCAGCTTAGTAGGCAGGGGCACTACCCACTGAGCTACGGAGCGGGCTGACAAAATTTGCTGTTTGCGAATGGATATTCACATTCAAACTGAAAACTAAGTTCTGAGATGCGTTATTCTTATAGGGAGATCGAAACATGTCTTCGTGTAAGTACCTACTTAAAGTCATGGTATAGTACATTACGACACAAGTGCGAAAAACATGACATTCGCAACGAATGGCGATGTTTTAAAACACGACCGATAGGGAGTGTTCTAAATCGACACGAGTTACGAATTTCGTTTTTGCACGTGTCTCGTACGACGTTTTTCAGTATAGATGGCCCTCCGAAGTTTTGGACCTGACATAAAATGACACATTTTTCGCACTAGAGCCTAAAAAAGGCACCATCTGTACTAAAAAGTATATTATACCATGGCCTATGGACACCTGTGCCTAAGTCCAAGTGGATTTTCTCCCCAAAAAGGGGAGAACAAATTCGAAGACAACTTTAGTTAAGATCGAGTACAATAATTATATACTTTCGCTTCATCAGCTTATATCAGTCCATGGCTGGGCAACGGCCTTTCCTATAACCTATGCGTAAGAACGGACTATGAGGTAAATCCCGACACTTGTAAAGTCATGGTACGGCTACTGCAGCCGTACCATGAGCTGGCGCTACCTTATTAACGTGCGTTTACTTTCTAACCATCCTCGTACACGCGGCTCATAGTACAGCTACAGTGAAACTGTAAACAACTTCAACAGTTTACAATCGTCAAAATACCAACAGTCCAACAGTATCACAAATAAACGTTAATACAAATCAACCGTCAGTACTGGACACAAAAAGCACAGCACCAAACCCAGTAGCCGAGCTGTCGGACCGGACTTATCCGAGAAAAAGAACACGACAACGAGATTTATTGTGTATCGATCTGGTGGCGAGATCGCGGTTTAGGGGGTACGATACGGAGACGAGACGATGACGATTTTGATAGAAACCAAGTTTTCACTTTACGAGTAAAAACTGATGAGGACATAAATTTTTGTGAAGTCACACGTGGCAAAAAAAAACATTTTTAATGCTAAGGATTCGTATTTTTCATGACAAAAATTAAATTATAATTATAGTAAGCAACAAAGAAGATTTAACTGCTAAAAGCAAATAGCCGTGATAACTTCAAATCATCATCATTAAAATAAACTTAAGAAACATGAAAGGCATAAGGTCGGATTTAGCAATTTCTCTGACTTGTAAGTGTAACTTTATGGTTTTGAGACAAGGTCGAATTTAGATATATCTCATACCCATAAAACAGACCTTATGCCTCTCAGGTCGATAAATATTATTCTTGTGTCAGTAGAGTATCTTTCAACTCTTCTGAGCAGATTCTGCGCTAGTATTTTGACCTTTTGATTTTATTGCGACATAGCTTCCACCTTTTCCTTTACACAAGCTAATATTTTATTTTATATAATTGGGTACGGTCGGCTCTAATAATATGCATACGATTTTGATCCTTATGCCTTTGTCATACGTTCCGAAATATATACACATTATTAGACGTGACTGTACAGGGAACGAAACTCCAAAATTATACTGAAAATAATTTTCTGGCAGTGGCATAAATATCGTTACATTTGTCAGTCTTTAATTTTTTTTGATCATTCGTTTCTCGTATCGGTAGTACATTTGACATCTTGGGTAGGATTAGGGACCCCGTCAGGGATCTGGCTTATCCCTATAGTCATATCAGGCGTAGTTTATCATTGTATCGTGATTAAAAAAAGGTTATCATATTTAAGGTAGATAAACTAATGAGTATGAGAGAAATATCATACTCATTAGTTATCAATAGTTTATCTACCTTAAATATGATAACCTTTTTTTAATCACGACTTTTTTTTATCAACATTTTTTTTTATTCCAGTCACACTAGAAATTGCTGATTAACGTAATAGTAAATGATGTCAGGAGTTTGTATGAATTTTAATTATTTTTATTTAGCTTCTCTAGATTATTTATAGACCAAGGGTCCGTTTCTCGAACGCGTGTAACTTGTAATACAAGTGGAAGTCTCTTTTTAACACTATTAATTAGATAAGGACTTCCGCTTGTATTACAAGTAAGAAGCTTTCGAGAAATAGGCCCCGGCTCGCATTTCACATGACATATTTTTGCCGTCGAGCTATCGTCAAGTATAAAACACCCAAAGCAAAACAATACTTGCATCCTCCTCTCACACATGACCTTGCCACCCATCTCTCTCTATTTCATTCAATAATCTCAATGGGTTTCGATCTTATTTCCGATTAAAGTATGATGAATGAGCGATTTACAATGTTCTCTGATGGACATGGAATTATTCTGTTGAGCGCTGTTAAGGAGCAATCGATTGTGTTTTTAATTTGTTTTATCTGAAGAAATATTGTTTGGTTTGCATTTCATCAACACTGGGATTGATGGGTTAAAAAAAACAATGGAAGTTATTCTAAACCTTGACCACACATTGTGAAGATTAAGAGCAAGCAACAATTAGATTGTATCAATGGATCAAAATTTTATATTTTCGCGAGGGCGTTTATTGAAGCCCGAATGAAGCGATGGATTCCACAATAAATCCCAAATATAGTGAATAATTCTGTGGAATCCTGAGCGTAATGAGGGATTCAAGCATCAACGCCCCAGACGTAAATAATTTTGATTAACGACACATACTGCTTTTTACACCACCTATGAGAAAAGAAGATACAATATTTATGCACATAAAGCCATAAATATCTACACGTGAATGGTATAAATGAAAACTACACCATAAAAAACTTTGCAAGAATAAAATAAACCTATTCTCTACCGTAGTTCCATTTGACATGCATTGCAGACGTCAGTAATACAGGTGTTAGAAGCAAGGAGAGTTTTTACGCTAGAATGTGGTAAAATTGCCGTCGATTATAGGAAAAATGTAAACTTGGCAATCATTTAAGTAGTTAATGGTTTTAATCGATATAATCGGTCGCGCCATGGAGCGAGGTAAGAGCGGAGGTGCCTTTTATTCATGACTAAAACTCTGTAAGGTAAATGCTAAAAATTACCCATTTCTTAGTGACCGTCTTTTTAAATAAGCAGACTAATCGGTTATAATAAATAAAGGAACTATTTCATGTCTAAGTATATGTCTATGAACAATTTCACACTTAACTTTACTATGTCGCTTTGTAAGAAAATTACGAATAACTAACTCTGGCGTAGCTCGATGTCCGAAATTTGAATCCTCATCATATTAATCATGGGTGTTTTCTATGTATTTAAGTGGGTGAGTCAACTTTTTTCTGTCTGTTATTGCCATGGTTACGGTCGCCTGAGTCATGCTGGTTTTATGCAAAATTATGCTACTTAAAGTAGGCAAACACACATATTTTTGGTGTTAATAAGCCCTTTTCTTAATGGGCCACCTATTGACATGCACTACTTGCACATTTGTCTAATTTACATTGCTTTATTACTCTGGGATTATTTGAAGGACCTGGGTTTTGTACTGATCAAAAAAATAACTACTATCAAAAGTATACTAAAGCCATCTCCGCTCTGCCCGGCGCGTGCGCGCATATCGGCGATCAACGGTGTGCGCTATTATATATCTATAATTACAGCTAGATTGCGATACGAAGGACGACTAATCAGGTCACTGTCTGACTAGACGCTAATTGCGGTAGAGAGTTTGAGGTTTGCGAAAATTGCGATTTCTCTACTTTCGAAAACTTTGGCTACGGAAATAAGATAACTAGTCGGGTTGTGTTACTTCCGTAGTCACTTTTCAAAGTAGTGGAAACGATCACCTTTTTTATCACTCGTTGCTATGGCTACATTCCAATGGGTCACTCTTTAAATCAAACTTTAATTAAACTCTTAAAATTTAACTTTTCTAGCATGCCCGAAATATCCGGATAATATTTAACGGAAGTTTACGCGACGAAGTCCCTTTTGTGGATCAAGCCATCGTCTTACCCGTTAACCTGCCGGTGCCGCTACATAGCAGTATTTGCACTGATGTTTTTCGGTTTGGGGATAAGATGTAATTACTGGCATAGATAGAGGCAATCCGTCTAAGTCTTCATGGTAGGCAGCGCATAGGCGATTTTTTGATCACTGTACATGGGCCTCAGTTTCTGCTTTCCATCAGGTGAGCTGAGAGCTCAGTTGTCTACCTTCGTCACAAAAAAAACAAAGATGGGGGAACGTTTTTACTATATTGATGACAGCATTTCTCCCTGTATCACAATACCTACTTAATTAGTAATTCCTAAGAAAAGAGTAAGGAAGCTGCCAGTTCTACGTCCAGTGACGTCTTTAAGAAGGACATATCGATTTAAACTTTCATGATTATCAATCATATTTTAGCGACAAACGGGACTTACTTGCTTAAACTACTTTATATATTCTGTGCTTAAACTTACGTTTAATATTATCCTGACGTTTCGGGCATGACGTTACACCCGTGGTCGCAGACAGGCAGACGAAGTCTTTAAGACAGTCTAATTATTTTAGACATTATAAATAAATAAATAATAAATAAATATCTTGGGACATCTTACACAAATCATCCTAGACCCACGATAAGCTCAATTAAGGCTTGTGGTGTGGGTACCAGGCGACGATATATATAATAGATAGATACATATAGATACTTAAATACATAGACAGCCATGACCAAGGAACAAATATTTGTGATAAATAAATACACAAATAATGCCCTCGCCGGGATTCGAACCCGGAACCTCCAGCTTCGTAGGCAGGGTCACTACCGTACCGACTAGGCTACAGAAGCTGATTATTTTTTATTACTTTACAATTCCATTTTATTATTACGTACAATTTCAGAGGTGTCATGCCAGGAGATTTAATTATATAAACAGAATCAACCACTGCAAACGATTAGCGGGCTATAAGCAAGAAATAGCCATAATGCACGCATACAAATGACCTATAATTAATAACTGGTTGATAATTCAAACACGGCTCGTTAGAGCCGTTCGTTGGCCACACGAAGTCCAATAAATATACTTTTCAGTACAGTTGGTGTTTCTTTACGCACTAGTGCGAGAAACGGTTAATTTTTTGTCAGGTCGAAACTTCGGAGGGTCATTTTGTCAGGTCGAAACTTCGGAGGGTCATCTGTACCTACTGAAGAACGTAACACACGATACACGTGCCAAAAGACAATTCGTAACTCGTGTCGATTTAATACAATCTCTTTGGTCGTGTTTTAATTTATCGCCACTTGTTTCGAATTTCAAATTTTTTTTTCGCACTTGTATCGTAATGTACTATTTTTCAAACTTGCAATGAATTGTTTACATTAAATTATCTCAAATGAATACTGGAAGTACATACCTTCGGGTTCTACGAGTGGACGATTATTTAAAGGAATTTCATATAAAATGTCAGAGCTGAGGCCCGTTTCTCGAACGCTTGTAACTTGTAATACAAGTGGAAATCTCTTTTTAACACTATTAATTAGATAGGGACTTCCACTTGTATTACAAAGTTACAAGCTTTCGAGAAATAGGCCCCAGGTCTTAGCCCGCATAGCACCTGTTTTTGTTTTTAAACGTCACATTATGACTATGACAGACGAGACAGAGAGTAATATTTTTTTATTTCATTACAAGTTGGCGAAAATACAAACCTCGCCAAGAAGTAAGTGGATGTCGACAGCGTATTCCTATCCATTCCTAGCGTACTCCTAGATTATTTCGCTATGCTCAGACGGATATAGCGATTTTGCCTGGTTTCCCTGACTTCCTGGCTTCTATAGTAATCAGAGATCGGATTTTTGTGCAACATCTCATACTAAATGTCATCAAAATGACGTAAGTCACTAAGAATGTCGCAAATCCATCCGATCTCTGGTAGTAATATACCTACTATTTCTCAAAATTGCTATGATGATATGAAATGTTGACATTACGTACGTCACATTGGACCCGGCGCTGGTCCGATGATTGAACTTGATTGATGTGTTTACATGTAGGAATACATTTGTCACCACCCGAATTCTTCCCGCCGGTGTCGTAAAAGCCGACTAAGGGATTGAAGTATCGCTGACCATTCTTTGAGATTGATGATGGGCAGCAGCTTCATCATAGTGGACACTGGACACATTACTGCGATCGCCAATCCGCGCTTGCCCAGCGTGGCGATTATGGGTATTTACTTCTTATTCTTCCTACTGCGTCTATACGCATAGTTAATATAAGAAGCCTACGTCCAGCAGTGTACTGAGATAGGCTGAAGGTGGATGCAGACCAAAAGAGCATTCGCTGTTCTATCACCTTACTCTACGAAATTCGATCGTTACACGAAACGTGATTCGTTGATTTCGTAGAGTGGAGGATAGAACAGGGAATGATCTTTTGGTCTGCATGCACCTTGAGAATGATGATGATGTGTAGGTAACATAATTTCATAATTACTTTGCCGATCTAGGCATGAAAAGTAACTGAAGTTGAACCTTCCTTTGACAAGTGAACATCTTGGCATTTAAAAAGTCATTGACAGTCTCTATTCTTACTCCTCTGTTATCTCAAAACATCGGCTCGGCGTTCGGTCATAAAAATGATGAATCGCTTGCGCCCGCGCAGAGTAATACGTGTTTAATTATCGGGCATTTTTTAATTAAAATCTTTGATTAAGTGACGCAATGATTGAAAAGAAACCGTCGGGAGAAATGTTTGACGTATTGCCAAAATGTAATGGATGGCTGAGGATATCCTGTATTTAATTTGTTTTGGCTAATATTCAGTAGCGGTTCAATTATGTTTTTTATTATAAGTTTTGTAAAAAATATTGTTATGATTGGTAATCTTAACGGCAGTTTTGTTGAATGTTTAATAAAGATGAGACACAATAAAATGGCCTAATCTTTATTGTATTTATTTGTTGCATTAATTCCGAGTTTATTCTTTGTTATTTTTAAAATCCAGGTCTGGAACATATTTTTATCATATACCACTATACTATAATTCAAATAAACAGTTAGGATGTGTTTAATAGAGATCAAATTTTTTTTATAACCTTTATCAAAACACTATAAAATTACGTTAAAATTACACAAAAATGTACAAGTTTCCGAGGCAACGAAATAATTCATATTTTCTCCTGTATCATACGTATTATAAACGCTGCGTAATAACAGTTAAATTTATTATCACGTTTTACTCACTGCTGAATTTTTTGTAATATTTTACCTTTTTGCAATTATAGTAAATTACATCCAATACCATCAATCACAATGGTTCTCAAAGGTTGCAATTACCATGTAATTGAGAATTAATAGTGCAATGGGTTATTAAATTTATTAATAATAAATTGTCGTTATCGTAAATCAATCACCAAAACTGTTACACACTTTCTTTACGAGAAAATGCTGTTTTATTGTGATGGACTGGGAGCTAAGGGTATGTAAGTTTGATGAAAATCATAATTATTTAAGTAAGTACTTGGTAAATTTAGCCAACATTTAGCTCAGAAGGTATTAGGTATACTGTCGCCGTTCATATAAATGGGGAGCAATTTGAGTAAACAAAACAAACCTTGCGTTTAAATGTAATGTCTTTAATATCCATTTTACATCATCAAATAGTTCAAATACTGTTAAATCCACGCTTCATTTAGTCCATTCTTACCACAACTTTCGTTAACCATTGAAACAATAAAATAAATATGAAATCTTCGAGGTTAACTGTGTACAGACGACAGCATTGAACGGCCGCCATAGTTCAATACAAAACTACTAGCAATAAAATCTGTAACGACTGACCAATACGCATTTAATACAAGCACTGACAAGATGCCTAAGTTATAAAAGAGCAAGACGAAACAATGAGTGAGCGAGCTCCTGGCCCACCGGCCATATCTCGCGCATTGCCGCTGATCGACATTTAATAGCATTAAATTCGCGTGAAGTCGACTCCGGCGCACAGTGCATGTGTAGAAACAGTAGCCGGACTATGAGGTGGAAAGTAAGTTAGGGTTTATCTTATCTTATCTTATCTTATTGGTGGGGCCCTTACGGATACACTTCGACTCATTGGGATCTGTGTAATTGCCCCCTGTTTCGCCTACACCAGGGATTGTTCTATCAACTCAATATGTTTGAGGATGGGCCCTATCGGTAGCGTTTTGACCTCCTTCGGTTCCAGATAGCCAGTTCCGAAGTCTTACATCCTTTGTCTGGCGAGGGCATGACATTCGCACATCAAGTGTTTCATTGTCTCCTCTTCTTCGCCACACATTCTACAGTCTATGCTGTCAGAAAAACCCATTTTGGCCAAAAGAGTTTTGACCCCAAAGTGCCCCGTAAACACCCCCGTTATGAGTTTGAGTTGTCTTTTGCTACATTTCCAAAGCTTTTTGCTCCAGCCCGAGTCTACTTCGTGCATAAAGAAGGGTTTACTCGATACGTAAAGCACGCCTTCGCGCTTGCTCCAATATATAAGTGCGAGGCCGATAGAATTCTACGTATCGACTAAAACCTAACGCTAGCTAACTGCCTATTACTCACTAGTGACTTGTACGACACTATGTCGTATAAGTCGAATAAGGGATTGAAGTGTCACTGATGATGATGGGCAGCAGCGTATTTATTTACCTCCTATTGTGTCCATACGCATAGGCAAATAGGAGAGGCCTTTATTCAGCAGTGGACTAATATAGGCCGATGATGTGTTAAATAAATTTAATCTCTTGTACCATTACTTGTCAAAGTGCCAATGACGAAATGAAAACGCTGTATTCACTCTCAGTTCTGTCAGCCTCCATACCCTAGTTGGTTTGGTAGTGACCCTGCCTACGAAGCTGGAGGTTCCGGGTTCGAATCCCGGCGAGGGCATTATTTGTGTATTTATTTATCAAGAAAATTTGTTCCTTGGTCATGGCTGTCTTTTTATGTAAGTATCAATATGTATCTATCTATTATATAGGTCCTGGTTTATCGTCGCCTAGTAACCGCATCACAAGCCTTAATTGAGCTTACCGTGGGACTAGGTCGATTTGTGTAAGATGTCCCAAGATATTTATTTATTTAATTCATTAACAGTCGTACTGTACCGCGACTGTGTGTTAGACCGGCGCGCGCGCTGCACTTTATGCGAAACGGTGAGCCTATTAACCTTCATTGGCTGATTTAATTACTCCGAGATGATCCACATATCTCTCTTAACTTCACGCCTTTTACGGCCATAACATTAAATACTTTCTCAAAAATATTGAATTTGCGACAAATTTTAAATAAAACCATCCTTTTTTGATATAACAGTTATAACTTACATCAACGGTTTAACTGCGGTCTCAATTCATGTCGGAATGTCGACTATTGTACGTATGCGTCTAATAGACCATTATAATTTGACCCCTCGTCTGTATACAAATTAATGTGCATCATAGCTCAAGTACTATTAGCAATATCTCTTGCGTCCGCGCATATTTTTCATCGCCGAATTCGTACGATATTACATGTTACTCAAGAATTTTATAGCGACACCTAAAGTAGAATTTTATGGCCTATTAGTTAAAACAAAATATAGTTGTGTTTGACAGCTTTAAAGGTTGGATGTAATTTGATAGGTCAAATAAATATTTCGACTCAAACTTTAATCAGTGTTATTTTAAAGTGATATTGTAAAAATACGACTCTAATAGCACTGTAGGAAAAACAGCTGAATTATTGTAATTAAAAAAAATGTATGGCTATTTTATAAATAGGCAAGAAATTTATATTAATCAAGATTTAAAACCTGATTGGGTTATAATAATAACACTTTATTTAGACTAGGTATTTAATTGCGCAAGATACGTATCTAATAAGAATAAAACCTGATTCTAGTAGAACCTGTTTAGGAACTAATAGGATAAAATAGCTAAGTTATTTCTAAACTGTCCTGTGTTGTGTGTATTGCATCTATATTAATTTATTTATATGTATTAACTAACAGTAAAAAAAACAAGTTACATCACCTTTTTTGCCGTCGGTTAAAAGTAATTATAAATTTTGATACTAAAAAGCGGTTTGAACATTTAATCCTGTATTGTTTGTAAAGGTGATATTTATTGGTAAAAGTATAAGTATAGATTTGATACAACATTATTTTGAAGGTTAACAATTAAAATTTGATAAAGTAAGTACACCTTAAAATACCTAGTTAAGTCCATGTTCGTTTTCCTTATTTCAAAAGCATCGAATTTCTAAGGAAAAAAATGGACTCAAAAGTGGCCAAACAATAGGCTATTATTTAGCCGTGTGGTGACGGCAGTAAAAAAACATTTGTCATCACCCCAACTCTTCCCGCGGGTGTCGTAAGAGTAAGGGATTGAAGTGTCACTTACCAATATTTAATAAAAGATTGGTGATGGGCAGCAGCGTCATCGTAGTGGACACATTCTGCGATCGCCAATCCGCTTGCCCAGCGTGGCGATTACGGGCATTTACCTCCTAATGCGTCTATACGCATAGTTAATAGGAGAGAGCTACGTCCAGCAGTGGACTAACATAGGCTGATGATGTGATGTGTGTGATGTGAATAGGCTATCAAGCGACAAAAGTTTCTACAAAAGGAGCTTAATTTTTTTTCATAAAAAACATAGAAGACGATAGGTAAATACATGAAGATGCTTACGAAAACTAACTTCTTAGTTGAGGTTACCAAGATCTCCTTGCGGGAGAGTTTCCATAATGCTGGCTGCGTCCCCCTTTTGGATGGCTATACCTATCCATTGTGCGAAGAATGAGTATATTAGTAGGTATACTTATACTTTTGTAACAACCCTTTATACGTGTCTATCCGTTTTCCTCGTTTTATTTTTATAGTTAAACATGATCACACGCACAAGTAAACAGGTTACATACACATGTAGTTTATATTATATTTATAAGACCCTTCACATGCACTACCAGGGCGACATAACTGCAGAATGATAATATTAATATATAAGTATAATTCCATTGAAGGAAATACAAATAACGAGAAAGCTTATATAAAGTCCCCAAATAAGTTTTACAGTACAGATGGTGCTTTTTTTACGCGATAGTGTAAGAAGTGCATTTTCACATTATTTATGCACGTAATTATTTGACATCTGCATTAAATTATGAAAACATAATAAAAAAAATTGGTTTACTTATCTAGTTGTATGTGAATGTAATAAAATAAATAATGACGTTGTTGTTATAGTTTAGTTTTAGTTAAGTCTAAGAGTTCTGCAGTGCCCTAACAGATCATATATTATGACATATTATTATATTGTGTATTGTATGTGTAACTTGATGGCTTGAATAAATTAATATGAGTAAGTGATCATTTTATGTCAGGTCGAAATCTTCGGAGTGCCGTACTGAAAAACGTCGTACGTACGATACACGTGCGAAATGAAATTCGTAACTCGTGTCGATTTAACAGATTCGTTGCGTGTTCCATTTTCAAAAAAATTCTCTATTGCGGCGAAAATTTTTTTCATGATACGCCAAGAGTGCCTTACGCCATAGAATATGATGACACGCCTATCGTGACATACGTCATTCGTTAAAAACATTCATGACACGCCTGGCGTGTCATCCGCACTGAAAAGGTTAAAGGACCCTTCTTCCCTACTTCATTTTTTTTTCGGATTGCAAGCCCTAACCGTATCCTTTTATTCTGCGCAAAGCCTGAGGCAGGACTAGGCTGGCAGGAGCAGCGAAGCTACTGTGCTAGCTACTGTTTAGTATAAGATGATACAATTTATAAGCTATGATCGGACGCTATATAATTTGATAATAAGTAAGTCGACTAGCGGATTTTTTAGATAAATATCTTGCGCTGATCATATCTTCAGTTTGTAGGGATAGTATATTTTTATACATTTAGAGTTAGGTATTTTGTATGTGAATAATTGTACCTGTTCAAGTGTTCATATTACAGTTTTTTTTCAAAAAATTATTTTATAGATACAGTAGGTAAGGTTATTAGCACACAGCTACAGCTTATCTGCTTTGCCCGAAGGTTGACTGGTAGAGAATGCTTTTTAGCATTAAGTTCGCTTTTGTACAATAATCTTGTTTTTTCTTGTGCAATAAAGGTTAATAAATAAATAAATTACCTTAATAATAGCCCATACCTAATTCGTAACAGATAAATTTTAGAGATATACAAAAGTTAGTTTCAGTTACACTTGTGACATTAATTTTTTTATTAAACTTGGTCTTGTACAATCACATCTCAAATCTCGATTTTAGTACTTTTTAATATAATAATTTAGATTCGTATCAATAGATAGAATCATAAGTGACACTCGTGAAATATTCCATCTATGAGATGCTTTAAATTGTCAGTGCTTATTAGTTCTTCACGTTTTAGAAACTTAGTTTATTATAAAATTACGTAAGACTCCTTATTCTCCAATAATTTTCCACATCAATATCTAATAATACCCAGCTACCTAAGCCAGCAATGAAAAAAAACTACATTCATAACAGCATACTCGTCCCTAAGAATCCTCATGTACGACCGGTTCCAGCTTCAGAAAAAACGGCTGTCAGAATACGTGGTCGTAAACAATCATTTTATTTCACTAGTTTTTCTCAATAAACATCATACGTCCATTTACGTCATACCTATTCCGAATACCTATAAAGCGAGCGTGAATGAAATGGTTCTCTGTACCATTCAATCCACATTCTTTAGTGTATCCAAGCGAAGACCAACTTTAAACAGGTTTCTATATGGTTTTAACTTGTTTGTAACCCCTTTGTTGGATGTTCTAGGGATCTCGATGGTAACACAAACATAGAAGCACAAAAACAACACTTGAGTTGGCTATGAGTACCAGGCGGGCAGCGCGCTGAGGTGGCCAGCGGTAGCGACCGGTCGGCGTAATGACACCACTGCCTTGTAGGGCGCGGGTTATGAAGGCTGTAGGCTTATTGTGGATACGCCACAATACAAAATAAAGTTAGCTTGATAATTTCGTTCCTTATACTTTCACGCAGTGTTGGGTAAAATAGTACATTTCGATGCAAGTGCAAAAAAAATCGTTTTTTTTTGTAATCTACATTATAAAGTACACATCCAAAAGTAATCAGGATGAGTAATCGGATTACATTTTGCCCAACTCTGCTCTCACAGTAGTAACGTGTGTGGTGAGAGCGTCATCGAACTAGTCAAGCTAGCAAGTGCATTCGAGAAGTCATGTATTTTATAGGCTATACAATTTATAAGGTGATTGTGATTTTATTTACAAAAGTTGAATAAGTAGTTAATTTTTTGAAACTAAGTCAAATTTACTCGTAATTTTAATATTGATGTAGCAATTGAAGCAGTTATTTTGAACATAGAAAGGTAGTCCCTTGAAATCGAATAAAAAAGTAAAAATGCATATTTTGAGCTTACTTATTCGTAACACTTACCTATTTATTAGTCATTTTTAAGTTTTTCAAAAATCTGTCTAACCCATCTGCAAAGGTAGTCCCTTGAAATCTAATAAAAAAACATAAATGCATATTTTGAGCTTACTAATTCGTAACACTTACCTATTGAATAGTCATTATTAAGTTTTTCAAAAATCTGTCTAACCAATCTGCATTCTATTTCATATGACACGCATCATACATGATAACAATTTGTGAAAATAAAATTCACTTGTAGTTTCAGCATCCTCGGTACAATGGTCAGTTAGTTCAATTTTATTAATGTATATGATTTACTTGCACTTAAAATAAGGCCCTTAAATGCATGTCCATGTTATGCTGTCGGCCCTCAACAGTCCTGTTTGTCCACTCTCATTAAGATCGCGCAGGTACGTTTTTCCATCGACACTTGACAGTTTACAAAGACAATCGAACCTCCTCTTAATCCATGCGAGCCTGGTACTTTGCTGTGTCTAGGAGCCAACTACGATCATAGATTAAACTAGCTTTTTGCTAGCTTTAAGAATGTAGGTTTAAGTGCATCAACAGATTTTATGTCAATAATTTATAACGTTGTTCTTCGGGATTTAATTGGTAGTTCTTGCGTTTTGCGAAGTGCATCTGTGGCCGATTGGTATTGCAAGTATTTTTAAATTGGTCGATGCATTGTACTCGTGTTTCATATTCTTTAACGTACGCTTGGTATGTAATGTACGTGAACTACAAATACGGATGTAAATGTAAAAAAATTGGAATGATTTTTTGCTGTAAGAGCGCAGATTTTTATAGTGATATTACACATAATAATAATAAACAATTGTTCAAGTTAAACATGTGACCGCATTGTTATGAAAACTCGTTACTTTTTTCTTTTAATTTCACTATAATAGAGTAGGTATAAAAAAATTCAATTTAAAAAAGTTTTAACGTGAAAATATGGGAAATACGAGTGCGTAATGCGTAATGTCCGTAAAGTAAATATCAAAAATAATGTGAAGGTTTTAAGCAATTAAGGGTTTAACGAAAACCAAAATCACGATAGTTTTGATTGTGCTAGTCATACAAACCATATGGGTAACTTAATAACTTCGTAACGCAAAAGTGTGACTTTTTTGAAATCGCAGACGAGTCGCAACTTAAGTCCTTTCTGCCTATGATTATGTTGTTATGGTCTTTCTCTTTCAAAACAGAAGTAATTTAGCCAAAAAAACTTATGCTTGTCTAAATCGGCGTCTGTAGGACATACAGAAATAACTGTCAGATAGAAAAAATATGTTTCCCTGATTCCGAGACTAGTTATAACTCTATTCAGCCAAAAATGTCACTTTATGGTTTTTCCTTAAGACGGCAGAACTACCATCCATATTCCGTTTTGTAACCGGCGTGATGTGGAAAGCCCGGATGACGGGATCAAAAATTCACTTTTCACTAGTGCTTAGTTAAATATCGACTAATATCCACATCCATTCATACTATTTTTTTTTGATTGAACATTTATTGATCAATCTTATTATCTTTACCTTGTAGTTCCACTTCTGTTCCAGATATCAAAATAATTAAGAATCACCTTTAATATGGAAAAGTAATCCTAACAAGTGCACTTTCGACTCTAACTGAAATAAACCCTACAAAAAATTTATATTTTAACAATGATTCATATTGATGTCGGTAGAATAGTCGATATTTAACTAAGCACAAGTGAAAAGTACGTGTTTGCTCCCGTCGTCCAGGCTTTGGGACTGATGTTAAATAACATACGAGTATACCTCCAACTAGAGAGCCTTAAAACTTCTGCATCCAACTCCCGAAAGCGGTAAAACGGTAAAGGCATCCTTGTAATCAAGCAAGTTCAATCAAGATATCGTTAGATTCCACTTATTAAGCGAAACAAGGGAATCCCATTTGTGTCGCCAGTAGCGCGTGTATCGGCGCGGGCGCAGCCTACGCTACGTAGATCTCCAGATAAGCAGGTGCACGAGATTTCAACGATATTTTATGTGAGAATAAGTGACATGAGTTTTTACTTCCGTTTATGTGTTAGAAATATCGAAAATACATTATAAGTTTTTTTTAGCTGGGCAACAAACAATTTATTTCATAAAATACACTGATATGAGAACAAATTATCTAGACTAAAATTAAATAATAAAATTCTGTCGGGGTTTCTGTGGTTTTCAGTGAATGGTGAAACACGTTGTATATGGACGGATTCGAAGATGTTTAGTATAGGATTCCTGCTCCGTCTTCGCATTCGAAGGCTCTGATATGCCTTCTGGTGCCTCTTATCCTTATTGAAACTGCTCGTATAACTTTGGACTTTAACTTTAAGCCAAAAAAATACAAGCGAGTATGGTTTTTCCCATTTTGTATTTAGTTTTGATGCCCTTCTTTTCAAGAAATTGTTGTACTCCGTCCCGTCCCTATAGCCTTATAAATAAATAAATTTCTTGGGAGATCTTACAAAAATCGACTTAGGCCCACGGTAAGCTCAATTAAAACTTCTAATGTGGGTACCAAGCAACGATACATATAAAAGATACTTAAATACATAGACAGTCACGACTAAGGAAGACATATTTGTGATAAATAAATACACAAATAACGCCCTCGCCGGGATATGAACCAGGAACCTTCAGCTTAGTAGGCAGGGTAATTACAACTAAGCTATGGAGACTATCTTATGGATATCGTATTGGCAACATGGAAATTAAGATGTATCTTATAGACGTCACGTGACGTTAGTAATAGAGGATTAAACTTACTTTCAAAAAACAAGAAAATGAAAAATACATTAAAAAGAAAAATATAAAGAATACAGGCACCAATAACCTTGGAGTCATTTTATGCAAAGCTAATTTTCAAATTGGACCCTCCATTTAAGAAACAGACAAGATTAGAAATTGCGTTAATATTATTTTCAAGTTGGCAACTATAATGACTAAAATATTATATCAGACACATATTGCCACTGAAAAAACTGTCCCTCTGTCAACAAACCAGATAACACCACCTCAGATAAATGCTCTCTTAATTGTACGACTCCAACCAAAAAAAATTAAGTTCTCGATACAGTAATCGGTTGAAACGTCTTCATTTGCCGCTATCACCTGATTTATAATGCTCCTAATGTATTAACCCCTTTGTCGGCTACTTATCGTCTTAGAAGGCTTCCGCTTTTCGAGTTTTATTCGATTTGTAGCGGGGATGATACCAGCTACCGCATTCGATGCCTTGTTGAGCAACTGTTGTGTCGACTTGAAATCGTGCTTGAGATTATATTTTATGCTACGAACAAATAAAACATGGAAGACACACGGCATACTAAATTGCCTTTCAAAAACGCTTCTGAATTTTAGTTGACAAGACAGTTTCACCGTCCCCTCTTCAATCACGGTAATGAATTTCAATATCAACCTATAAAAACTTAAACCGCCATTTAAAAATAGTTGTGATTGATCCATCAAAGTTTTGATCGGATATATTCTATAAAAAAAATGTCAAAGATGTTGTGCCAAAATAATTATGCGCGATGTTAAAAAAAGTGTCCTGCCTATATTAGCACAATTCAACATTGTTTTTGAGAGCATTTTGTAGCTGGCGTTAGACGTCCATGTTATATTATGGTCGCAAATCTTATGTGATGATTTTGGTAGTGTGGTTACGGCAGTAAGAAAACAATTGTCATCACCCCAACTCTTCCCGCGGGTGTCGTAAAAGTTGACTAAGGGAATGAAGTTTCACTGACCATTATTTGATAGATGGGCAGCAGCGTCATCATAGTGGACACATTACTGCGATCGCCAATCCGCTTGCCCAGCGTGCGATTATGGGTATTTACCTCCTAATGCGTCTATACGCATAGATAATAGGAGAAGCCTACGTCCAGCAGTGGACTGAGATAGGCTGATGATGTGTGATGTGCTCATGTGTGAATGATATGCCGCTAGTTGAAGATAGTATAAGTAAAAATACTTGCCATGAGTAAGTGACCCTAATGGAAATTTAAAACTTTCTATATGACAGGTTCAAATATCTGTAATCAAGGCCAAATACTTGCTGCACCCGGTTGGGTTTGGCTTAGACTTTAATCCTTTAGGTGAGTTTGTAATCTAGATAACAAAAACTAGGACATAAACATTTACATTTTATCACCTATGCGCTCTATTGGAATTTCTTCCTTGCACATTTCGTCCAGGAGAGACAAAAAAAGGCTAGCAGTTAAATCTGTTTTACAGCCACCGCGGCCGTAAAACCACGTTTTACGGTTTCACACGCAATTTGTTATCGTAATGATTTGGTTATTATATACATTATGTGGAATAAAAGTCGGCTAATCGCCATAAGTAGCGAGTGTGTGAAAATAAGTGTTCATAAAGATGCGAGTTATATTAGAGCTGTAAATAATGAAAACGAGCTTTGGATACTTGCGATTTATAAAAGCGATGAACAGACTCAGTCCTTTTTTTAAGAAAGAGGAAAGCATGTATATAACTATTCATTCTATTAAAAAAACCGGCCAAGAGCATGTCGGGCCATGCTCAGTGTAGGGTGTAGGGTTCCGTAGTTATTCTAAAATGGCTGAGCCGATTATGTTTGAAATAGTTTTATTTTAAAATATTCTATATTCCCACTTTTTTTCATACTTTATGAACCCAAGGATCAGAGGGTGAGTCGCAATTTTTTTTATTCTGGTTCGGTTATCTCCGAAAATTTTAAATTTAGAAAAAAATCTGGTAAGGCCTTTATTTTTTTTAAATATTTACTCAACTATATCCACACTATAGGATTACAGTCAAATAAAAAAGTCATCCCCAATATACAACACGAAAAAAAATATTTTATCATTGTTCTCATGGAAACATTCTCAATGAGAACTTACTCTTAAATTTTCATAAAAACTCTCGGAATTTTTTGATTATATTCCCACAATTTTGAGAATGTCCTGCAACTTGTACATTGCTAGCCACATATATGAAGTGTCAGTAGATAAGAAACTTCGTTCATCCCAAGTCTCACAGATAAATCAATCGGCAGCATAAACAACCGCGACACTGCTACCGTACATTAAGATGGTAAAAAAGGATCAGTTAGAAATGGGCGAGACGAGTGATGAATTGACATGTTCCGCGGCCATTAGTGGCGCGATAAGGAGGCATTTAACCCGAGCTGCGTGTGCGCGGGTGCCAGGTACACACAGGGTGTTCTCTGGGGTCTTTATATCTATAAAATTACTAGGTACCTACATGGTTTAAGAATATTATCGAACAGGGTTACTCACGTATTTAAGTCAATGATTGCTCGACATGTTTCGACCCATTAAGAGGGTCCTCGTCCGGAGTACCCCGGCCAAAGCCAGACGCGTGCGGGCATGCGCCCTGCTAGAACAGTCGTCGCTGGACTGTGTAGACGCCCCCTTATTAGCAAGTGATGTAGTGAGTGTTGTGTGCATCCCCTTTATGATAAAAGTAACACTGAGGGTAGATCTTTCCTTGCATCTTACGTTTAATTTTATTCTGACGTAACGTCATGCCCGAGACGAAAATTAAACGCGATTAAGACCCGTTTGTCGTTAAAATATGAGTGATAATCGTGAAAGTTTAAATCAATACACCCCGATGTATGCTCTTTAAGGTCGTGGCCGCTTTTAGGACCGTGTGGTGACGGCAGTAAGAATACATTTGTCACCACCCGAACTCGTCCCGCGGAAGAGTAGACTAAGGAATTGAAGTGTCACTGACCATTCTTTGATAGAAGACTGATGATGTGAAGCAGCGTCATCATAGTGGACATTGTGTGATATTCTTATGATATATATATGTAAGCTTTTCGTTTATCTAGTGTCGACTTCAACTTAAAATTCCAACACAAATATCATATCATATTTTACAATGCATTAGGTACTCGTATGCGAGGAAAAAAAGACATTCTCGGTACTACTTACCAGACCGCGAAGAAAAGTACTATAAAAATGTAAGTATTCTCGCACGCGTAAAGAAAATTGTCACCTTATAAGTTTACCCTTCAAAAAAGCACTGTAATGTAAATAATTATTTTCTCACACCATACCAAAATTGTGATCATCCTATAAAGCCGTCGAGTGTAAAGTCCGATAGTCAGCCCGCTCGTTAATGAGGAGGCTTCCGTCAATAAAACCGGAGCCAAAGTGCGTGCCTGTGGAACCCCGGGGACTACTGAAGGCCAATTCAATCGAAAACCGTAAATTTGAAGCATTTATCTCTGTCACACTAATGATGTCTTCATTGGAGTAACAGAGATGCTTGAAAGAAAGAAACAAATGAAATTTACGAAACGAGATTTGCTGTGTGGTTGTTTTCCATGATCGCGGTAGATATTCCTTCAGACACT
>JALPQI010023958.1:0-15056 GCA_025490895.1 Thaumatotibia leucotreta | reverse complement strand
ATTAAGTGGTATCTTGTTTACTATATTTTGATATGACTGCATAGAAAATAAGCAGTTACTAATGTTATTATGTTTTTATTAGGTGCACGCCCGTCCACTAGTTTAGTAAAAAATACACTAGATAATGTACCTAAATGTTTTACTGCGTTTCGAAAACTGAACAACTCAAGGCGTGTAAGTGACGTCCGGGTAAGTAGTTTTGTAGTGGTGTGTGAACTGTTAATCCTATGTTGGTTGTGTTTTGTGGAAATTGGATTGCTTTATCGACTAAATAGCCGTGAAACACATTGTTACGAATGATTATTGGTCTGTTACATTAACGTTTTTCGATCACATTGTAAAACAAAGCGTAGTGTCGTGCGCGATTTTGTATAATTACTTTTTTTTTGTACTCGCCAGTAATATTGTATGATCAATAGACAATATTGAAATAAAATCGTAAGCTTTGTCAATTATCAACAAAATCATGCACCGTCTTTTAATTCAAGAAGATTATAACAGATCCACGTGTAAGATTCGTATAATTTTGAAAGGTGAATGAATAACTTAGTTACAATATGTATGAAATCACAAAAACAGATAATAACTGCGGTCTATAAGATAAACAAAAAAATTAATTACTACTTAACGTTGGAATATGAAAACGGCAGTATGTATAAGAAGTAGATAAGCACCGGCAAATCGACATTTTAATAATTGTTAGATACGTACATAATATTGTCAGAAAAAATGAAATTCTTGGGTTGGGGGAGAAGGGTGAAGGCCAATCCATATCGTTCTATACTCATACGAATAGGTACTTTGAACAAATTTCGTATCTCATGTCATAACTACAGGTACAGTTCGTACGTATTTAGGTAAGGTAGTTGCGTTTTTCTTTTGGTCGACAATACAATAATGTCAATAATATACAAGCTCTTTCCAAAGATAATACTATTGTAAATGGATAACTTTTGAAGACGATTCCTATTTTAGACATGAATTGTGCAAAGTCAAATAAAATAACCATATTATAGTCATTACCGTCACAACAGGCGGGGCTTAATCAAACGCACTGATATAACCACATTACAGACGGGTTCGCCCGGAAACGCGTCAGGCCTTCATCCTGCCGCGGGACGTCCATTGATAAATTATTACTATTGAGCCTTTTTATGCTATGCCGTTTCTGATATACAGGGTGGCCCATTCAAATCGGTCAGTATGGGAAAGACTGAAACTATAAGACATACGAAGATTTGTTCTTAGGAACCATGTCATCGATTTTGATAAAAAGAAAAACTACATTCATACATTTGAAGAATAAACTGTACCCAGCCAGGGAATCGAACCCGGTTGTTTTGAAAAAATAAACATACACTATTTCTATTCAGATATCGTTTGTGTAGGTCTTAAGCAGTAAATGTCTCTAAGAAACATGATGTCTAAAATGAATGGAATTCAATGTTTTCACGTACTTAAATTTATTTTACTAGGTGTTTATTGTGTACCTAAATGTTAAGAAAAAAAAAATTTTTTTTCCTATTTATCAGTGCAGTTTCCTTAAAGGTATTATCAAAAATCAATGACATGGTTCCTAAAAACAAATCTTCTTATGTCTTATAGTTTCAGACTTTCCCATACTGACCGATTTGAATGGGCCACCCGGTATACTCGTATTATACCTGTATAGGGTGGGGTAGTGGGGCCTAAGATGACTAAAGATAGTTAAAATACACCTGAAAATCGAGAGATCAGTCGGCTTAGCACATAATTGGTAACAATAATGTACAAGATATTTGTGCATAGTGTGAGACATGACATAACGCTTTATCGCGAATGGTTCACGCCCTGGACGAGCAGATTCAAAATCAGACTTAAGATACTTGGGTGAAAGATGTCATGTGGTTTTGACAAATTTCTTTATTTACCCAACAATCTATATATTAAGGATTAAATTGTAGCATCCAACCAGATAATTAAAGGCGTAAAGGCTAATTTCATCCAATTAGCTATCCCAAGTTTCCCTACTAATGGAGTCGTATTGTGTGTAAATGATAAGCCAGGCCTTCTGCACTATGATTCTCGAAGCTCATAAATACATGTAGGGTACGTTATATATGTAGGTACTTACTGTCTAAAAATTAAAGGATGAACAATATTGCTTTGCTCTTCCGCGATACAGAATGTGTAGCTAATTAGCTAAAACTAATTAGTTTACGTCAATCATTATGCTTTATAATTAAAATGTACATATAGTAACAATGTACTGTCCTGACTTTTATTTTCCGGAGGTTTCTTCATACATACATATCAAGAATGTTCATCTTCCTTTTAATGCTAAAAAATAGTTCACCCAAAGAAAGGTTGTTGAAATGAAAGGTTTTGGTGGAAAAGGTTCAACGTCAGTAAACAGATTAGATGTTGGTGACCTTATTAACTTAGAACACCACTAGCGGCTCATCTGGCTTTGCATGGGAGCAATAAATACTAAAACCTCAAAAGCAACCATTGTGTATTAGTTTTAAAAGCATACTTAGGGACATACTGAAGACGACACGTCAGACAGGGCAAAGTGGAAAGAGAAGACGAGGAAGGCAGACCCCACCATCAGATGGGAATAATAATTGCCAAGGAGAGAGAGAGAGAGAGGGACATACAACGGGAAGCGTTACGATATAGTAAGAGTGAAGCGATATCAAACTAACAAAACAATTTCCTTCGTTATTGCGTCGAAATACCTATTCATTTTCTTTTTAAAAGCAAGTTCTCCACTGTTGTAATATCACTGCATGGCAGGTATTGTGATGACGCTCCTGTTCTTTGTTACGGAACGGAGGAAAACATTATATCTAATTAAAATATTAAATTTTATAATCTACACCCGGCTTGTACAATGCTGATTAAATTTTAAAAAAGATAACTTGGTTTTCTTATTATTCAGGAAAATTTGCCGAATACTTACACAAAAATGTTTTAAGTTATTGGTCGTCATATTTAATCAAGCGTTTCGTATATTGTACTCGTAAAACCTTAGTAATTTTACTTTCTTTATAATACCTATGTAAAACGTCTATGAAAGTACTGAATTTAATATTTATATTTAAATCTATGATTATGTTCATTTGTGAGAAATATAAATAGGTGCTCATTTATGATATCAACAGATTTTGTATATCTGTTAAAATCGAAAAATAAATCGAAATGGATTTCCATGGACTTGTTTGCAAATAATCATAATATTGTCGAAAGTATAGCTGAACCATTGGTGAAAAATATATTTAAGTTTAAAATAGTGTCAGAATCATATTTATTTTTAAAAGTAAGGATCACAACATGGGATGCATGTTGTGATCCTTACTTTTAAAAATAGACACTAATAACTAAGTAACGAAACGAATATCACAGACTAATTTGTACACCATCCGGATAGTGCCTGCCTAAATAAATATCGTTCAGCAATAATTTAGGTTGCCTGTGTAACATGCCAAAGGCATTCCTAACATTTCCATCCCATATTCAGAATGCAATATATCAAATATATATTTTAAGCAAATAATACAAAATGGTAGTTTAGCAAACACCTAGTTTCTTCTCGTGTGCTTTTTCAGCCATATCTTGTGTTACCCAGAACAGAGTCGTATTTACAATGCACTTTTTCATAAGTTAAGAGGAAGTGAAAGAACGAAATAGGGAATGTAGCTGGCTTCCAGTACATTAGACGTAACATATTATGTATTGCGGGTATAAAACATGGTTCCGAGTCAAAGGTCGGTAGCAACAAACTGCACCGTTACACGCTTTGTAGTTAGTAAGTACATAATAATATTTATTATACGTTCCAGGACTGTGGTAAATTTATTATGCTTGGTAAACGGTACTGTAATATCTGTATACACATCTCACATACTGTTGTTCATGCCTACTCGTATTCAATTAAATACTGTAATCGATCACTCTAAAGGTCGGGGTAGCTAAATTCTACTTTTAATTTCGCGTTTAGGTTGATGGAGTAAATATAATTAGTCATACGTGGTGTAACACGGGTAACATGGTGTAATATATTTTTTCTCAAACTTGCTACGGAATGTTAATGTTACTTACTTTAAATTAAACCCGGAAATACTATGTATCCGGTGGCATATGCTAAGATGATATGTAAAGAGATTTCATGTATTTTTTTTTTATTTATACCACGTCGGTGGCAAACAAGCATACGGCCCGCCTGATGGAAAGCAGTCACCGTAGCCTATGGGCGCCTGCAACCTCAGGGTGTCACATGCGCGTTGCCGATCCAATAAAAATAACGTTGGCACAACAAAGTGGCTCCACTTCACCTGATCGTAAGTGAAAAGTAGAGCCCAAATCGCGGCGGCAACGAACAGGAGACAATCAGTATCCTGTTAGTTGCCACCGCCTTGCTGGCCCGCTAGATGCTGGTAAATACACCGGCTGACCCCGAAACACGGCAAACACGAAGGTAAGTCATTTCACGGGCGTTTACACCGAATGTATGGTGGTAGCCAACCAGGCGGGTACTAGTAAAAATACCCTACCACCGGCTGAGAAGCTGGATACTCAGTATTTCCCTTAGTCGACTCCTACGACACCCACGGGAAGAGGGGGGCGGTGATTTTTGTATTCTTACTCCGTCACCGCACGGATAAACGGATTTATTTCACACCTAGGACTGCAAACAAACTGTCTTTTGTTTTGAAACGTCAAATTGTGACACTATGTCTTGACATTCAGCCACAGAAAAAAAAAAATAACCTAAGAACTAATGTCTATACCAGCAGGTAAAAGAATAGATACCTCAAACAGATTTAAAAAAAAATTTGGCGGGAATGTTTTTTTTTAATGTTGTACGATACTGTACTAATTGGTTTATTTACAAATCAAATAGTATGGTTCGGCGAAATCAGTTCGTTTTATTTCATGGCAAGTTTGAGAAAAGCACTATACAAATCTCGGCGAGAAACAGGGTTACAGGCCGCGTATTCCTATCTGGCCTCAGTTCCTTCGGCCAGATATATCTACTTGGCCTGTAACCCTTCGTTTCCCGTCCTCTATAGTAATGTACTATTCACCGAAAAACTAGAGGTAAATTTATAGAAGCTATGACGTGCCAGGTTCGCAGATTACGTTTGAAACTCTTATTATGCAGAAGGCATTGATAGTCTAGAAAGAAGCAGCAATTCACGTCCAAGTTTGACTGGAGAATGTATCGGAACGGTCGAAATCCCGCCCGTCCAAACGGCTGAATAAACAACACACTTTACGGTTCAGACAGCTCTCATCCATGCTGCAATACTGAACACTCCAAGAATCGCTAAAACACTAAAAGGTTGTGCGGCCAGCGACAAGACCTCTAAAGCGCAGCATTTTGAGCAAACCTTAGTTCTGACGTTTGATCAAAATGGGGAGGCTGGGGAGGTCAGGATAGGTTGGCGACATGAGCGGTAGGCAGATATGTCGGAATTGGTCTGAGAGCTTCATCCGCAAATTGCCTCTATAATTAAGTAGCTTTGCAAAGCAAACGTGGGTTCAACATAGGCTTTGTAGACTAATTGCTATGAATGATCCGACAATGCTAAGTGTTCTCACGAGTTACACGTATTTATCGCAAATAAATGTTTTAGCGATTTACAATATGTTTAATAACTTAAATTGCAAATACCTGCAATAATTCAGGGAAACCAACTAATTTATTAAGTATCGATTGGGGTAAAAATTAAGTTAAATGGTAAAAGTAAATAATTACATGCCAGAAATATAAATGTTAATTATTTGTACGTTGTTACAATTATTGTTTAATCAACATGAAGATAAGCGATTAGTTTTATTTAGGTTGAAGAGCGTGAAATTGTTTCAAGCTCGCGTCATGTTAGAATATTAAGCTCAGTGCGTCTAGGATGCCGAAGAAATGCCAGTATTAAAAGGCAGTAAGTATCTAGGAAGCTTGTATAAGTTTCTGTCGTTTTTCCTTGATGAGATAATACATTTGGGCCGTATTCAGACGCCGCATTCAGTCGAAAGGCTTTGCACGCAGGGCGACGATGCATGTGATTGCACTGACGAGTTCTGAGTGGAATGTTTGGCGCAGACTTATCGAAATTGTTCAGTTAGTGTAGATAGAATATTTGCGTTGAACACAATTTACAAATAAAAACCTTCATTAAGAGAAAACTAGGATAAATACATATTTTGGAAACACTTATTAGAGAATTTGAAAACATACCTTTGACCAAAGTGGTGTTGGCGGCGTATGCTGAAATTCGACTGGATGGAGAAAAAACAAATGAAGAGGTTTTAAACTTAGTTCAAGAACGTAGATGCCTATTGAATACCATTGAGAATAGAAGAGGGAAAATGTTGCCACCTGGTGCGACATGACGATTTCATCAAGACCATCATAGAGGGCAAAGTAGAAGGCAGAAGGAAGAGTGGCAGGCCAAGATTAGCATACATGGACCAACTGAAAGAGAAAGTGGAAGTCGTGTCGCATCAGGATCTTAAAGAAAAAACTTTAGACAGGGACTCATGGAAGCTACTCCACCGACAAGAGCGCAGCTCTTAAATTTATGATGATGATGATGATGACTTTTGACCAACTGATAAGCTACCTAGTTAACTAAGAACATAATTATTTCACAGGAAAACTGCAATGTGCCATAATTCAAGCCGCATCAGACTCATCACACGAGATAACCGTAAAAGATCTACACAAGAGAAAATATTAAAAGAATACGAAGATGGGTGAAACTATTGTCATAAAAAAAACAACTGCTTTTAAACTATATAGTATTTAGTTATAACTAGAACTAGAATAGGTACCATGTATATTTAAGTAGATGTATGGGATAGGTCCTACACCAAATTGATAGGTAACAACATTTATTTTGAAATATACATATTATTAAAAAAATTACCCACTTAAAGCAGAAAATCAATATATTAGTTGTTTACGTATTAAAGAAAATATTCTTGCGAACTGTAAGAAATGGTATTTGCATATAAATGCCATTTAAAACCTTCTTTTTTGGAATCATAATCTCATTGAACCTTTATTATTTGTATTGGATTGCTAAATCAATTTTGTTTAAGAGATAACCAGTTTACTGATCAGAACACATTTATGTAATGTTTAAGGATTCCATAATATCTTCATCGATATCTACTTTAGGGTGAACCAATTTAAATTCTGCCCAATTGATTTGATCATGATCACAAAGGATCGTGGGATATTATAAAAAATCTGAATTTGCGAGAAGGGTCACGTCAAAAGGGGCTTTAGTAAAACTTAAATAAATTTAGATTTCCTTACAAGCATAGGAACAAGTGGACTATTAAACATCGCGAGACTTGGAGTAAATCTCATTATCATTAGTATGCAGGTCTTAATAGAGTTAAGCTTGAAACATTACATTACTATTTATGTAAACCCTCTCTCTAAAGGAATGTGTCCACGCTGAATTTTCGGATTTACTTTCGTCATAATAATATAAATATATACACGAAAATATAAACATGATATACCTTTTCTATTTCTGTGAGATGTCTCAATTTTGAAAACTGTTTACTAATGACAAAAATATATGATAAAGTTTTGAATTGAATCATGAAAATTTTAAGAATCCTGAATAACTGTAATATGTAATGTTCACCGATAAACAGTTAACGTAATTCAGATAAATGTAAAAAAACTACATTGCTTAGAGTGACTCAAGTTACAACAACAATTACCTATAAAGTTAAAACAATTATGGACACGCTTGAAAATTGATTAAACGGTTAATCAATAGATACATTTCCGAAAATTACATTATCGAAACCGATACCTATGTAACTTATCCTTATGTACCTAGTTAATCGAAATTAAATTTCATTAATTATTTGATTCATAAATTCATAACATTAATCATTTAGTCAACTTTGTCATGTCCATATTATTGCGAACACTTATGTCCACTTCTTCGATCTCTAATCACAATAGTATAAACAATGTTACGAAGCGACTTGTTCCTTCAGTTGATGGTGGAAAGTATACTCGTATTTATAAGTTACAATCAAATTCAGGGGAAAGGCTGTCGCTGTCGGTACAAGACTAGACGTGTTAACGTCTCTCGCCGATCCCTGGCTTTAGATACGTCTGTGTAGGATTTAGATTCAATTATGCATGTGTATATAAGATGGGATCAAGATAAGAAATGGAGATTTAGTTTAGGAGAACATAACAGGAGTTTACGAAGGTCTACAAGAAAAAGGGTGAAGTGGTAGAAGATAATTTACTAATCTATGTTCAATGAAAAGTTATTGTGGTAATGACACGAGACAAGAGTGGTTGTTACAGATAAAAATAGACATCATATAGGTACTTACTAAATAAAATACCAAATTCATCATTCCTCACCCTGCTCATACATCTATTGATATTTATTTTTAAAGCACAGTTCATAACATCGAGTGAGTAAAAATAACTTTACTTGCACAAAAGTTGGCCGTGTGTTTCGCAGCAGATTATATGTATGTATAGTAATAACACATTTTTTTATTAAATCAAATATGTTAAAAAGATGGGATCACTCGTAAAAACTTCTTACAACTAATTATGTAGGAAAAGTAGGTAGTAAAATTTCTTACAACGAATTATGTAGGAAGCTTCAGATGAAAAAAGAAAGACACTTAATAATTTCAACAATGAATCTGGAATAGTTAGCACCTCATTAAAACAAGCAACTAAATAATTTATTTTCCGCTACAATTTGAAAGCGAATGGCAGAGTGGGTGCATAGTTTACTAAATAGCAGGAAGAGGCTAAACGAGCAGTTTTACTAAGTCGATTACAAGAGCACTTAAGCGCGCTCTCTCTTGATAGTATTAGTACTACAACCGACAAAAGCCGTTATCGACTATGGCAAGCCACATGTAAATAGATAGGTAAACTTTAAGAGCTCAATCTAAATGAAACGGTTAAATTTACTACACACAAAACTTTATTACACACTTGAACTAAAAAACATAAAATGTACCAAAGCGAAAAAGTTTGCGATCGTCCGCTGTAACAGAACGATTGTTGGAAACTTTGGGTAGGCTGTGATGTATTTCAAATAAACGGAAATAAATTGATTTATTTGTAGTATAAGTACGCGATAGTGACTTACAAGTTATGTTGAAGTAACTGACGATAAATAAAATTTGTCATTTGTTTGCTAACATAATACATTTCGGCAAAACATATTCAACGTCTATAATTTTTCTCTTGCTAAACAAACGGTTCAAAATAAAGCAGCAAAGCAGATCGTTACTTTGGCACAGAAACTTCGCTCATGAGTGTAGCAGCAAAGAGCATTCGCAGTAAATCGCACGTTGACTTCCTAATGGGTGCCACTTAGTATTTGATGGCACCGATATTCTCTCGCCAGTTTACTCGCACAAGTTTCAATTACAGTGCCGTGTAGCACGGTAGCCATCAATACTTTATTGAAGTTAAATATAGACTGTTTGGTTAGAGTGAAATTACTCATGTTTTTATTTGTTGCATGGAAACGGTAAGAAAGAAAAGAAAACGCCGCGGGAGTTTTGATTTATGATGATTTGTTTTTATCCGCGAATGTTTACAGATAGATACCACGATTTTATAGCATATTGTTATACCCTTCAAAAACGTAGGTAATTACCCCCTTATTCATGAACGTCTCCTAATTTGACAAGCCGTTAAGTATTGTTAGTCCCTTTCGCTCTTATACACCGAAAGCGACAGACAATACTTAACGGCAATCGGTACCTACCCACTAACTACGAGGGCCGATGATATAACCAACACTAACAACGAGACGCTTCACAATTCCATGAAACAGACATTTTGACCGTCAACTCTAAGTAAACGGTGGTAAATGTATGAACTGTGTGTAGTTGTAGCGTGCATCACACATGGGAAAACTGTCACACATTCATCACAGTGATTCTTTTTTATGCTGCTATTCTTAAACTGCAGTGATTTAGATAAAGAGTGCATTAATTCACGCGACCTATTCTTCTGTCAACTCGATACAACATACGGGCCCTGTTACTTTATCACAAGCGGAGCGCGTGCTTACTGCCTCTACACACGACATGCTACAGTCGGCAACAACTGAATCAACAGGCAGGAAAACCTGTATGATAATATACATCAGATAAATTTAACTATTTAGGAATATCTTTGTTAACTTCACTGTCTTTAAATCGAAATAATATGCAGGATAGAGAGAACATTACGAAAGCTTTGGTTTTGTAGGTGAGAAGAAATCTCTGCTGAGACGAATGAAAACAAAAGAAATATACATAAGAAATATGATGGGGAACCTGATTCGTCACCATTTTAAATACATAATGGAAGGGCAAACAAAAAACAGAGAGGAGAGAAAGAAAAAGTCAATGTAATGACGTATCCGGAGCAAGGACATAAATACATAAGTTGTATATACATACTAAGGATCAAAGTACCGAACCTAGGTTATCTAGGATCCGAAATAGTATCAAAATCTTTAACTCGCATAAAGCGCATTTTATTGCACAATATCCTGTAAATTCTAAAGTGCCGTGGAACAAAGCACGCGAAATTCTATCGGATAAAGTTGGAATTTTTAATTTTAGAATACATGGCTACTACTCGCAGTAGCAGTGAAGCTTAGTATCGGCAACTGAGATATATGTACCTACAATATTTAAAAAGATAATATAGGATAGGATGTATTAAAAATAGTTTTCATTAAAATTTATGAAATTTCCTTTGAATAACTAATAATTCACAGGAAAGTTAATATGTTGCAAAGACCATCAGCGTTCATGTAACTAACACGTTATATAGTGTTCATGAATGCAAATAAATAAATGGTGATGATAATAAACTTAATATTAGGTATTCCGGTAACTTCAGACGTTCCCAGATAGGAAAAGTAGTTTATTCATGTGTAACATGTATACACACACACCCCGTGCTGCCAGTTCATTGAATCCCGTGCATGCTACCTACGAGTAGATTTACTGCGAATGCGGCATAGTTCTTACCGGCTTGTCGTACCTAAATTACAATATCCCACTAGACCCGCTCACGACTATCCCAGATAGGTACTCGTACACGGAGATGCTTGCTCAAATATACGGGTGCCAGGCGGGTCGGGTCTGCCTTTGTGTAAGCGAGAGTTAAGACTGTGCAGATATCTGGTAACTTATGAGTATTAGGTATAAATATTATCAAGCTTATCTTGGTAGAGAGGCGCTAGAATCTTATCGGTATATCCGCCACCCGCAAGAATTATGTTTCGAGTCAGTCATACATCAACTTTGGGCTGTTGAACAAGATTGTGATCTTATTTTACTAATAACTAGTGTAGTACAGGGACCTATTTTTTGAAAGCTTGTAACTTGTAATACAAGCGGAAGTTCTCCTTGTATTACAAGTTACAAGCGTTCCAGAAATGGCCCCCAGTTAGCAATGTACAAGTTGCAAATGGCAATTTTTGGGGGAGGCCTAAGTTCAGCAGTGGACGTCTTTCGGCTAATATGTTGAAGTTGCAAACCATTATTTAAATTGCAGGAATGTTATTCGAATGTTTCCGAGAAATTGAATGATGCTACCTATCATAGTAAGTTCCCATTGAGAATGTTTTCATGATAACTTATGAAACTTCTATATATAACTTATGAACTTAAGAAATTTCAAGCCGTCTTTAAATGAAAAATAAAGAAACGCTGCTGCCGAAAAATGTACCTTAGCCTTGCTTGATAAATTACTGTAATATAACGGTGACGGCAAATTTAATTTCTGCTGACAAAGGACTGGAGATAAGACCCACATAAGACTGTGGAGCTAATAAAAACGTCCGCAAATCCAAGCTACCGAATGAAGAATTCCCGGCTACTTTACTGAGGACAGGAATACAGGAATGCGATGCGGGCGTTTGGTACAGTGTCCTTGCAAGCTGTAAACGTTAGTCAGCGTAACTAACGTTCTACTTTCTATGCATTTCGCTCGTACTGTATGGCAAGTAAGATAAGATTGCCACCGAGGCAAGCTCATGGCAGCGCTAGAGGACAGCGCGCAAATTCTAACGTTACTGTGAATAAAATTGTGTAGGTATTGCAAGTCTAAAAACTCGCGGTTTATTTTTTATCTTCGCTGCTTTACGTATTTCTGTCTGATAACATTATAATTATCTAGTAGAGGCATTAAGTATATGTTATCCTGATTTACACATTGTTCGCTCTTAATGTTTTGTTGTGCAATATCACGATATCGCTAGAACGAAAATGGTGAAACGAAATCAACAAAACACCAGTGCAATTTCGGCACTATCCTAAAATTAACTTTTTGCGTTTTATTTCCAACATAGTTTCAAACGACTGTCATTCAATCTGACAGTGTGTGATAAATTGGTCTAGAGCTGAAACCCGAGATTCTAACTAGTTAGCCAATTTTAGAGTCTTTAGCCAATTATTAGCATATCCGGCACTTTAATACCCGCAGCACTAATATTGGTTAAAGGTTGTTGACGTCATGACTACTTGTACAATATTCAGTTCATTCGCATAATGAGGAACTCTTCATAAATGTAAAGGAACAAATTAAATGAAAGTTTGTAATAATTAATTAATGTCAATATTTCCTACTCAGCGTACCGTAACTGAAATGAAACAATCAAAAGCCGTTGTTTATCGATGGAATGGAATTCCAAAATCAATGAATACCTAACCACTTTAGAATCTTTCGTTGTTCGGTGCAAATCTTTTCAAACTCTTCTCAAAACTCACAAATAACTAATTATTACTTTTAAGTGCTACCTACGTAAATGATGATGAAGATCATCGTTGAAATTGAAGATGTTTAAGATTCCAAGTAACACTTTTAAAAAAATCAAAGATTGCTCACAACAAAAATTAAAGCAATATTTTTGTAAGCCTATCCTATTCTATTAGTTCTAGAATAAAGAATTCAAGACGTTGGTATGTCACTGTCATCAGAAGCCTATTTCTCGAAAGCTTGTAACTTGTAATAGATACAAGCAGAAATCCTTATCTAATTAATAGTTTTAAAAAGAGACTTCCACTAGTATTACAAGTTACAAGCGTTCGAGAAACGGGCCCCAGATCAGGTGCCTACAAATTCTAACTATTACTGATATACTGATACAGCAGAAACCAATTTTACTCAGTTGACAAAGAGTTAAAAGATATATATCCGCAGAAAACAAAACTATGAAAAAGGCATACACTTCCCACACAACGCGTAGCTAATATGTAAAGTGAATTGACCGCGAACGGGAAAAAAATAAACGAACCCAGGCCTCTACCATGAACCAAACCCGCATATTTTTGTTGCAAATCACACAATCGTCTGCGTTACACTTTTACTAGCACCTGATAAGAGTGAAAGAGGTAGCAGTACGCTCTCAATCGATAGTTTTGCGGCATGTATAGCGTCACTCTCTATGCATTAACTTTTGTATGCATCCCGCTCAAACTGGCGTATTGGCGCGAACAAGAAGCATAGAAAGTTACACAGAGGATTGCGATTATTGCTGAGGCCAAACGGTAAGGGTGCTGGTCGGTTGATGCGAACGTGAATATCGAAAAAATAAACAGGAAGTTCTGTAGACCAATTATTTACTGGAACTTTATGCAGTCGGTTAGCTATTTTTTTATTCGGTTCAAAAAATCGTTACGAATGAAACATCTACGTTAATTTACTATATATACTTTATAGAATTTAATTTCAATACCTAGAGCCTTCATTATTAATTGACTTTTAGCGCAATACAATCAAAATTTTATTAAATTTCAATTAAGTAAAGAGGTTGAAGAACTAAGCACTCGATGTGTCGTACCCGGCCAAGTTCTGATGGGGTCTAATTTGCATGTAATTGGACAGCGGTGCCATTCATTCCAGTTTGGATAAATTCATTTTGTTGGGCGGTGCTCCTTAAACTGCCTTAATTTCGGCGAGTCGAGGAATTGAGTGCGCTCTCTAGCTCGAGATGTTTTCAGGGAAATATGAAGGACCTTCAGATATTGCCTTTTCTTTTATATATAAATAGAAACAAGCTATTTAAGAGTCCGGTAAAGTTTTATAAAAATGCTCTATTGAATTCTGCTATATTGGAGTACTAACAAGAATTCCACTAGCGTTTTAACATATTTCATATATATTTTCTAATAAATGTACATGTACTTATATAGCAAGAGTAAATAAAAGAAAAAATATCAAACTTTAAAAGATCGATCTGATATTTACCTATATTTAATACGTACCTAAGATATTGAATATACGCCTTGTTTTTTTTATTTCCCTTTAATTTAACATGCATAAACATTTTTTTTCGGGTACGTCCTGAACTGGTGAAGTGGGAATGATTTTTTTTATTTGCTGTACCAATAATTCATACTATCTTACCAATTACAATTTATATGCGATTTTTTTATATTAACGGTTTTGAAACCAGTACCGGACTCTTAAATAACCGTCGAGTCTGCGTCGGAGTCGCATGGAATTAAATTTAAACGAAAGTTACACACAAAAGAACATCTGAACTATGCCGGTTTTATTTCACAAAAAATGTCCTTTTCCTAATGAAGAAGGAATTAATTTTCCCTTGGAGAGTACGGTCTTTGACGAGCGTTAAAAATGTTGGAATCTTATAAGGGTTTCAATGCAGCCTGGATTCTAGTTAAACTCTTCTTGTTTCCACGACTTTGCAATCGAGTCCTGAAGCGAGTTTTCATAAAATGAGATTACGTAATTGAGGAGCTGTGGGTAAAATAAGGAAGAGTTTTATTACAACGTTCTACATTCTTGAAGCTTTTTGTAGGTACTAGTACCCATTAAGCGTTCATGGCCACCCAGGAACGAACGTTCTGTGATTACTGTGATTAGAGTTCTTGTCTAAAGGGCGTTAATAACGGGACCTCCAACCGTTCTCCTTGTAGCTAATATTAAAATAATAAACATATAGGTAGGCAGTCGTGTAAATATTAGTTAATAATATTCTGCAATCGTATACGCGATAAGTAATAACTGTATGAGAATGACAGATTCG
>JALPQI010023957.1:0-24785 GCA_025490895.1 Thaumatotibia leucotreta | reverse complement strand
ACTCGGAAATCGTATTCCACGTATGCGAATTAGTCTGAAACGAGTATAATGATGAAAATTGCAAAAAAAAAGTTCCCGCCATCTTGGATTTTAGAATGGACCCGGAAATCGTATTCCACGTATGCGAATTAGTCGGAAACGAGTATAATGATGAAAATTGCAAAATAAAAAGTTCCCGCCATCTTGAATCTTAGAATGGACCCGAAAATCGTATTCCACGCATGCGAATTAGTCAGAAACGAGTTTAAAGATGAAAATTTTAAAAAAAGTTCCCGCCATCTTGGATTTTAGAATGGACCAGGAAATCGTATTCCACGTATGCGAATTAGTCAGAAACGAGTATAATGATGAAAATTGCAAAAATAAGTTGCCTCCATCTTGGATCTCATAATGGACCCGAAAATTGTATTCAACGTATGCGAATTAGTCAGAAACGAGTATAATGATGAAAATTGCAAGAAAAATGTTCCCGCCATTTTGGATCTCAGAATGGACCCGGAAATCGTATTGCACGTTTGCGAATTAGTCAGAAACGAGTATAATGATGAAAATTACAAAAAAGCAGCCGCCATCTTGGATCGTAGAATGGACCCGGAAATCGTATTACACGTATGCGAATTAGAAACGAGTACAATGATGAAAATTGCAAAAAAAAGTTTCCGCCATCTTGGATTTTAGAATGGACTCGGGAATCGTATTCCACGTATGCGAATTAGTAAGAAACGAGTATAATGATGAAAATTGCAAAAAAAAGTTCCCGCCATCTTGGATTTTAGAATGGTCTCGGAAATCGTATTCCACTTATGCGAATTCGTCGGAAACGAGTATAATGATGAAAATTGCAAAAAAAAAGTTCCCGCCATCTTGGATCTTAGAATGGGACCAAGAAAGATATTCCACGTATGCGAATTAGTCAGAAACGAGTATAATGATGAAAATCGCAAAAAAAAGTTCCCGCCATCTTGAATCTTAGAATGGACCCGAAAATCGTATTCCACGCATGCGAATTAGTCAGAAACGAGTATAAAGATGAAAATTTAAAAAAAGTTCCCGCCATCTTGGATTTTAGAATGGACCAGGAAATCGTATTCCCACGTATGCGAATTAGTCGGAAACGAGTATAATGATGAAAATTGCAAAAAAAAAGGTCCCGCCATCTTGGATTTTAGAATGGACTCGGAATCGTATTCCACGTATGCGAATTAGTCTGAAACGAGTATAATGATGAAAATTGCAAAAAAAAAAGTTCCCGCCATCTTGGATTTTAGAATGGACCCGGAAATCGTATTCCACGTATGCGAATTAGTCGGAAACGAGTATAATGATGGAAATTGCAAAAAAAAAGTTCCCGCCATCTTGGATTTTAGAATGGACCCGGAAATCGTATTCCACGTATGCGAATTAGTCGGAAACGAGTATAATGATGAAAATTGCAAAATAAAAAGTTCCCGCCATCTTGAATCTTAGAATGGACCCGAAAATCGTATTCCACGCATGCGAATTAGTCAGAAACGAGTATAAAGACGAAAATTTAAAAAAAAGTTCCCGCCATCTTGGATTTTAGAATGGACCAGGAAATCGTATTCCACGTATGCGAATTAGTCAGAAACGAGTATAATGATGAAAAATGCAAAAATAAGTTGCCGCCATCTTGGATCTCATAATGGACCCGAAAATTGTATTCAACGTATGCGAATTAGTCAGAAACGAGTATAATGATGAAAATTGCAAAAATAAGTTGCTGCCATCTTGGATCTCATAATGGACCCGAAAATTGTATTCAACGTATGCGAATTAGTCAGAAACGAGTATAACCCAACTCTGTCAGGAATAACTAGGTACACTCTTCACGCTTCAAGTTCGTCTGTATACTCATTTTCACCCTGTATAATTATGTCATGTCTATAAGCTGTTTTCAAGAGTCATTACGAATCGTCTTGCACGCAGGCTTGATGACTTCCAGCCTCCCGAACAAGCCGGTTTCCGAAGAGGCTTTAGTACCGTAGACCACATCCATACGCTTCGCCAGGTTATACAGAAGACCGAAGAATATAACCTGCCCCTCTGTTTAGCGTTTGTGGACTACGAGAAAGCCTTCGATTCGATCGAAACATGGGCAGTACTACAGTCTCTCCAACGGTGCCAAGTCGACTACCGCTATATCGAGGTGTTGAAGTGTTTGTACGAGAGCGCCACAATGTCAGTCCGACTCCAAGACCAGAGCTCGAAGCCAATTCTGCTGCAGCGGGGAGTTAGGCAAGGAGATGTCATCTCCCCTAAGCTGTTTACCGCTGCACTGGAGGATGTCTTTAAGACTCTGGACTGGAGAAGGCTGGGTATCAACATAAACGGCGAGTACCTCACTCACCTTCGATTCGCTGACGATATAGTAGTCTTGGCTGAGACCTTGGAGGACTTAAGTACTATGCTCGTTGACCTCAGTAAAGCCTCCGAGCGAGTTGGTCTTAGGATGAACATGGATAAGACGAAAATCATGTCGAATTCCCATGTAGCACCAACTCCCGTAATAATCGGAGACTTTACACTCGAAGTTGTAGACGAATACATATACCTAGGGCAAACTATTCAGTTAGGTAGGTCCAACTTCGAGAAAGAGGTCAATCGTCGAATCCGACTCGGTTGGGCAGCGTTCGGGAAGCTACGACACATATTTTCGTCCAATATTCCGCAGTGTTTGAAGACGAAAGTCTTTAATCAGTGTGTGTTGCCAGTGATGACATACGGTACTGAAACGTGGCCGCTTACAATGGGTCTCATAAGAAGGCTCAAAGTCACCCAAAGGGCAATGGAGAGGGCTATGCTAGGAGTCTCTCTGCGTGATCGGATTAAAAATGAGACCATCCGCAGCAGAACCAAAGTAACCGAAATAGCTCTCCGAATCGCTAAACTGAAGTGGCAGTGGGCGGGGCACATTACGCGTAGAACCGATGGCCGTTGGGGCGGGAAGGTTCTTGAGTGGCGGCCACGTACCGGAAGGCGTAGCGTGGGTAGGCCCCCCACAAGGTGGACCGCGGACCTGGTGAAGGTCGCAGGAGTCCGCTGGATGCGGGTGGCGCAGGACCGGTCATTGTGGCAATCTTTGGGGGAGGCCTATGTTCAGCAGTGGACGTCTTTCGGCTGATATGATGATGATGATGATGATGATAATTATGTATGTAACACCCTGTATGTATACGTATGTATCTATCGGATCTATGATCACTTTGTATAACTATAAAACGAAACGAAAGAGCTCGTGATTCTGATTAGAAAAAATGTATAAAAGTCCATATATGGAAAATTTTATAAAACGACAACAAAATAAAAACCCGCCCGTTTGCACCTTGTAAAACACTGTTTTTACAAAATCAAAGATTATGCGCAACAAAAAAATAAAAAAACAAAGTTTGAAAAAAAAGAAATAAAAGAACATTATGTGTTTCGTTCGACTTCGGAGATCTTCAGGATGTGAGAGCGTAGCGTCTCCCAATGACCGATAGATGCCGCTAGCGTCTATGAAGCCGCTCCACAGCCCGTAGCGCGCCGCTGTGACGTAGTTTCCGCTCAAACAGCTTCCTGTAACCAACCAGCTCGCACCCGGCGACTCGCCGCCATTTCATTGTTTCGTCGACCGTCTTGGCCGAAGGTCCGCATATTTTTATTTAAATTCGACACGTGGTCTTTAACTTTTCGATCGACTTAATTCCCAGTAATTATATTTCGGAACTTCTGCTCGAACAGAAAAGTTATTTTAAGGAAGTCATTTGAAGTGTTTCGCTAATCGCAAGAAAGTGGTCTATCGTTAAATATTTACGACGAAAATTTAAGATTCGAATTTTAAAATTTCATTTCGAATAATCGAGTTCCCGAAGTATTTTCGAACCGATAACGTCCGTCGCGCAATTTTCAAGAGTGACTTCGATCTACCCACTTTTTCTGGCGAAATACGTTCTCGACCACGATCGTGTTTTAAACGTTACCGTCGTTCAGTCGTAGGCGTTTCCGAGATTTTTAAAGTAGGAAATCGTCCGATTAACGCGTGTTTTTAATCGCGTTACTTCTCATACGGTAACGTAAGCCGCTCCGCACCCGACGAGAGGAAACGTGCATCGCGATCATCGTGTCGCCGCGGGCAGCGCGACGCCGCCGGCCGGGGGCGGTTCGCGCGCCGCCACGTCGCCGGCGCCGCCGTGTCGCCGCCGCGGCCGGGCGCGCCGGGGCCCACCCCGCGCTCCGCCGCCGCCGCCGGGAGCTGCAGCTGGACCTGGGTACTCTTTACGTTTTCCGCTCTCGGATCGATTGGTGAGTTAGCTTAATGATATTCTATTAACCCAAGGAGTCTAGTCTGCGGATGGCGACGAATGTTGTGATGAGACTGACGTGGCGCCATGTGGACGCCACCGGTCCTGACCTCACTAGCTGCCACGTGAGCGCTGGCCGCCACTGGCTGCCACGTGGGCACCACCGCGCCATGTGGGTGCCACCGATCCTGACCTCACTGGCCGCTACATGTTCGCCACCGATCCTGACCTCACTGGCCGCCTCGTGGGCGCCACCGGTCCTGACCTCACTGGCCGCCACCTGGGCGCCACCGGTCCTGATCTCACTGGCCGCCTCGTGGGCGCCACCGGTCCTGACCTCACTGGCCGCCACCTGGGCGCCACCGGTCCTGATCTCACTGGCCGCCACCTAAGCGCCACCGATCCCGACCTCACTGGCCGCCACATGGGCGCCACCGGTCCTGATCTCACTGGGCGCCACCGATCCTGACCTCACTGGCCGCCACGGGGGCGCCTCCGATCCCGACCTCACTGGCCGCCACGACGGTGCCACCGGGGCGGGGACTCCACTGGCTGCCATGTTGGTGCCACCGGGCCTGACGTCGCTAGCTGTCACGGGGACGCCATCGGTCCCGACGCTGGCCGCCACCGGTCCCGACGCTACTGAACGCCACGTGAACCCCACCGTCCCTGACCTCACTGACGCCATGTCGGTGCCGCCGGCCCCGACGTCACTAGCTGCCACGTGGGCACCACCCGTCCTGAACTCACTGCTCGCCACGTGGGTGCCACAGGTACTAACGTCATTGAGTGCCATGCCGGCACCACCGATCCCGTTTTTTGACGGGGTGCCACTACGATGCTACCGATCCCGACCTCACTGGGCGCTACAACGGTGCCACCGGTCCTCGCCTCATTGGCTGCCGCAACCACGACACCGGTCCCGACTTCACTAGTCGTCGCGACGGCACCATCGGTATTGACCTCACCGGGTGCCACGGGACACCGCTGGCCACGAAATTATAGTCACCATGATGACATTACAGGTAATAATACTGCCGTTCGATGCTGATGCTGTCCAGGCATGGCGGTATAACCCACCTCCATGTTGCTGCCGATCACGAAACCGCTACATTCACGCGACCACCGCAATGGCGCTACAAGTCAGAATACAATTGGTCCGATGAAGTTCATTGTGCAACTACAGTGGCCCGCCAAGCCGATACAATGACGCCACGATAACGCCTCGCTGCCGGCTGCCAACTGGCCGGATGACGCCACCGCCCGCGATATTCGCCATACGGCGGAAGCTCTGCCCAACGCGAAAGCGCCAACGACTCTTGTCAGTTTGGCCCCCCCATATCACGTAAGTAACCAAGCTGATGCCGGCAACCACCCTGGCGCCGCCTGCCGAGCGGAAGCATTGCAAACCACAGTCTGGTGCTCCTGCTTCGGGTGTTCCTGATAGACATACACGTGCCTACTGCAGCTGGGGGATTGCAAACCCCTCGTTCTCGATCGAGGATCCGTTGTAGTGGCTGACCGAGTCACAAGGAACTGCGTCCTATTGTTCTGTAGGAAATCTGTACGTTGTATCTATATTCAAAAACTATCTGCAGTCTCCCACGATCCAATACAGCAGAAGCAGGAACACTTAGTGCACACTGCACCAAACCGAAGACCTGTTCGACAATGAATGGAATCTGTAACGTAATATCTCAAATTATTCTACAAATGTTTGACCAGCCCCGGATTCCTCAGACACTCAAATCCGCGGGCCTGCTTTCTGAAAACTGGTGGTATTGACAAGGTTTGGAAACAGATCTCTTATAATCTCTCTACTCGCACTCGTTCTCCAACTATACGGGGTCCTCCTCATAAAACGAACCATTTCTCCGAGGGCAATAAACAAATTTGGGACAAAAACCCCCGGTCGTAAGCGAGCTCGAGATACAGCTGCACGAGGAAAGAGGCCATGGAGAGATAGCTCGAAACACCGGTATACTCGTCACAGAAAATAAATTCTTCGTTTTTATCTAAGCGTATTGCTATGCCCGGTGCTATTCCTACACAGATTATTCTTTCCCAGAGCCGATTAAAGGTCTCCCATATTAATAGCTGAACTTACTTACTCCTCTAGCGCTACGACCCAAAGAAAGTCCTGGTCCCCAACACGACTGTTCACCTCTGACCCCGGTCCTGGGCAGTTTTAGTATACTTAATATTATTTGTAAGTAAACAATTGGATGCGTCCGTGACTGCGTCCACATGATATATTTCTGACCAACGTTTGATCACCTATCAAGACTATTTCCTGATAGCAATCCAGTCGAAAAAGTAGTACAGATTACCAGATCGACCCCCATCAACCTAGGTTAGCAAATATACTACCTGAAATACGTTACAATCCTTACTCAAACCATAGCCACAACATTTGCGTCCTGCAGGGAAAATAAGGTAAATGATTGGTTGTGAGACAGCCTGTCTCGCGTCCAACGTCGTGCGCTCCTAGACGGACTCAACCTTACGAACTTGGGCGTCCATGGAGGCTGGTTGCACTATCGCAGGCCCTAACACTGCTTCGGGCGATTACAGAGTCCCATGCCAGCTCCCATCTCATCTGCCAACCGGACTCTTGAGGGAATCTCCCATGGTGAATTAAGAACGTAATAAAATACGTTCATATCGAGGTAAGAAGGAAACACTATACTGAGTATATTGATCAACGCACCGCATTCTCAGTCGGTCCTCAACAGGAAGCCGGTGCATGGTCTCCAACAGGGAACTTGCACTGCGACTCCTTTAAAACTTAAGGAGAACCTGAGGAGATCGATAGTTAGTATGATTATTAGTTACAACGACCAACGCAGAAAGTATTGGCATCAGGGAATTGCCTACGCACTACAGGTCCAGAACTTACGGAACCAGTTCGGTTCATATACCTACAGGTCGGTACTTTCAGGAAGTCGACGGACGAGCTAGGGGACTCTGCGCCCCCGAGCGGCACCAGCGCCCGGAGGCCACTGAGCAGATCTTCACCCGCTAGGGTACCCCGTCCATCGACCTGTTCGCTCACCTCAAACGTTCACGTGCCACAGTATGTCTCAGTCTACTGGCCCTAACTGAACGCACGATGCGTTGAGGTAAGCGGAACGCTGCTACACCGACGCTGACTGACCAGATCAAAAGAAAAGTCTGCTGGTGTTCCGTTGGCGTTTCTCCAAAGTAAAAACAGGTACGCCCATATGGAAAATAGTCATCGTGGTACGCTAAAAATAACATCGTCTGCCAGTTGTCTCATCAAATCAAGTAACGAAAATATCTTCTCATATTTTATCGCATTTAGCGTAGCGAACGATAATCTCTGATTAAAATTATTTGTAAAGTATTTATTTGGCGAAACCTTCGCCTTCAAGGTGCCTGTTTGATTAAACGCTTAAAGAATACTAGTTTTAATCTGAACAGCTGTACGACATATCAGAGAGAAACCCACATATGGAATGTTAATACCGAGTTTAGAGTCCATGACCTTACACTGTACTGTATTATACGTAGACAATTATTCTAATAATTCTCACTTAATTATTTCCTTTCTGAAATTCCGTTCTAAATTAGATAACATCAAAATATGAACCCGGTATTCTGGACGTGTCAATTCGTATAAATTACCGAAAATGTTATGTGAAACTTATGTGTAAAAACTGCGGATGAGTAAGTCCTATATATAATCTGCGGATATCTACTCTGTAGATGTATGCAAATAGCATGTCAACCCAACCGAAAAGCCTCATTTGAGCCTATTCTTAACCTCTGAATGCAAAGCGATGCATCATGTATTCTTAATTTTATTGACTACACGTCAAAATTCATTGGTTGGTTTAGGGCAGTAGAGCCCTAACATTTCTGCACCCGCTGACTCGCCACCAGGAGATAATAGACAGGTCTCACATCCTGAAGATCTCCGAAGTCGAACGAAACACATAATATGAAATTTTACCTTCCAATAAAATTAATATTATGTTTTCTAAGACTTCGGAGATCTGAATAATGCCTTCCTGGTGGCAATATTTTATCAACCTTTACATTCTCCTCAACAATGAAATGGCGGCGAGTCGCCGGGTGCGAGCTGGTTGGTTACAGGAAGCTGTTTGAGCGGAAACTACGTCACAGCGGCGCGCTACGGGCTGTGGAGCGGCTTCATAGACGCTAGCGGCATCTATCGGTCATTGGGAGACGCTACGCTCTCACATCCTGAAGATCTCCGAAGTCTTAGAAAACATAATATTAATTTTATTGGAAGGTAAAATTTCATATTTTCAGCGCGTATAGTTAGGATTTGAACCTGGTACCTCTGCTTCACAGCCGAACGCATGAACCACATTACCAACCTCCCTATATCGTGGTACGGCAAAATATGCTATGTGTTACAAGTGATCATGCGTTTCGTTCGTGGCAAGGTAGTGTATACTGTTTCAGAGCCATCTGTGCCAATGGACGAACAACAAAGGTAGTGTATATACTGTTTCAGAGCCATCTGTATGCCATGCTCACGAACAACCGTGGCGCCGTCTAGTAGTGACGACATTTCAGGTGGATGCATTTTAATGTATGGTGCTGATATATCTATCTACTTAAACTAAATAATCTCTGATGAAACCAGACTTCTGACAATAAACATACAATAATAGACGAACGTACCAATGCTCGACACTTTAGTGCGCAATAAAAGACACCCATCTGTCGTTTCTGTTGTAATGATAAAATGATATAAGATTGAAGGTGAAATTTATTTGGTCAGCGGTAAGAATTCGTATTTGTACCTATGTAATTTGAAAAAACTTTTCATATAAATAACTTCAAATATAATAAAAATATTTTGTAACAGCATATCGAAAACCGTATCACGTAGATCTGTTACTAGGAGCTATTTAAACTGTGTTGCTTTGAAGATGAAAAACATACTCGTTTCGAATGTAGACTTAAATTGTATTTTTCTAACTACACCTACGTAGTCCACCATTGATTAATTTACAGCGATATGCCAAACATCGCGGCCGAGCGCGGTGATCACGTTGAATATGCCGAGATTGGGAACGTGGAGCGGTATCTGCAGCGCGTAGCTGACGATGCCGGGGTCGATGTTGCGGCCGAGCACGGGGAGCACGGTGAATATGCTGAGGTTGGCCAGGTGGAGTGTTAAGGGGCCCATACATGGTAAGATTCATCTGTGCGATCCATCGTTACAAACCGATCGAAACGACCAATCGATAATGTATTTCAATATCGCTAACGCTTTACTTGATCGAAGACGATATCGGAAATCGCAACAAAAATCCATGCAATCATGAATATCGTAACGATAGATCGATTTTGTGTGGTACTTTGCGATCAACGATTCGATTTTAGTCTCATTCTTGACTTGACTCGGAACCGCACGCACTGCATCCCTTGTTACGTGTTCGTGTAGGTACCTACCCTCGACTTCTTTTTCTTTAGTCGAAGCTGGATCAAATATAACGCCACATAGGTAAAAAAAAGGAGATCGTTATCCATATTTAATTGGGTCCAGCGACTTTATTGTACCGTTTCCAACGAATAAATGATAGATCGTAGCCATCTATTGCTTCGTGTATGGCGCGACCGTAACGATCAATTGCTTCGTGTATGTTTGGCAATTTTAAAGTGATCGATCGCCACGATTTTCGTCCAATCAATCGAAGCGATTTATCGTGCCATGAATGGTGCCCTTTACCTGCAGCGCGTAGCTGACGGAGAGACCGACGATGCCAGGGTCGACATCATCTCGTCCGAGCACGGCGAACAAAGCCGCGCTGAAGATGATGAGGTTGCCGATCATTTCGAGCCGGACCGCTAACCAGCGGTTCGCGATGCAGCTCGGGTAGTAGCAGGATTGGTTGTGGTCCACGCCTCGTTCCGACTCTTCCACAAATCTGTAGGAACCAATAAAAATGTTAAGTGTAAATTTGTGCTAAGTTTGTTTCCACCATCCTGACTAAACCAATATTTTAATGGGTCGTATTTTAAGGACAAACAGGACTTAATCGCGTAAACTTTACGTATTATTTGTCATTGTAAAATCTGTATATTTCATGGCTCGGTTTATAATAGTCGACTATTTCCGCCATTTAATATTTTCGAAGTCTCTAGTTTTTTTTTCTCCACGATCTTCCTATGCGAGTTTTCAACGTTAGGCAGGTTTAAAGTCTGTTTCACAATCCCGAATAAAATATATCTGTAAGATAAAAGTTATCCTTTTATATCCTTATGCACCTTTTTATTCGTTTTCTGTCTGGCCTTACGGTTGAATGGTAGAGAATGCCATTAGGCATTAACTCCGCCATTTGTAAATTTTTGTATTTTGTGCAATAATGCTGAAATAAATAAATAAAAGTTAGCTGTCCGCGGATTGTGAAATATGCCGTCAGTCTCTTTCTTTATCCATTGTGATAAGACTGACTGAGTGATAACTGCTTAGCTTCAATAACATATGGACCACTAATTTTCACATCATACTAGGTGAAAAACTTTTTTATGACGTTTCCATACATTTAGGTACTGCCGGTACTTCACTTGTATTATATACCACCCGTCTCAAGAAGGATAAAGGTTCAAATGTAGCAGTTACCTCTGGGTGACCCCGTAGGCGCGTATAGTGGTCGCACCCGTGATGCTCTCCCCAAAGTGCGAGTATATCGGCGACCGCGACACAGATTCCAGCCGCTTTAGCTGTCGCGACGTAGACACGTAGAACCGCTGGATGACGTAGTATAGGATCCCCACGGGCAGAATCACCGCTAGGAAGATCGGCGTGGATACGCTGATGACGAATAGCGTGCCCAGGACCTGTGATGGCGGGAAGTTAGTGGGTGTTTTGTGGACTGGCATTTTGGATGCGAGCTTGGAATGAACAAAAGAAATTTGTCAAAGTGATGATTGTTGCAAGTTGATGGTAAAGCCGACATCACAGTCCCGTGACACTCATGGGTACTCACACAGTATGTAAATCTAATACGGGCGATAATAATTAGTATGATAATTAATTACGTACGATTTTTTTCTATGATATACTTCATTATTACCTCAAAATACGTTTTCTTTTCAGAATTTTGGAGCAGCAATGTAGAGCAGTAATTATGATAGTTCTGTCATCCGCTTTTGAAATGACCTGTCAATGAGCATTTACCTCGAGTGTATTGCATTACAAAGGGGGCGTTTTATTTTGTAAGGATAATTTTTAACTGTAATTCAAAGCAAAAGTTATCTAAATAAATAATAAGTTAAAATTGTCTTTTAGTAACCCCCCAACGAAGTTCGCCCGTCTTAGATTTAGTACCACCCCGTATGGACTCAATGATTTACCACATAAATACTTGCTCGAGTCAACAAATAAAACGCATCCAAAATCCAGCGGAATTTTTTCCCCGAATATACAGGGTGGAACGGAACGACGATCCTTCCCGCTACCGAACGAGTCTACCAACCATTACGATGAACTTTCAGAATAATACCAACAACGAAATATCGTTGAAAAAATGTTACCCCTCATACAAAGCGAGTGATTAGTTCAATAGTATGGAAAAGTAAATTTTCCATACATAGAATAGAAATAGAATATAGAATATGTTGGTCCCATACTGAAAGTTCATCGTAATGGTTGGTAGACTCGGTCGGTAGCGGGAAGGATCGTCGTTCCGGAACCCTGTATATGAAGACAAGTACAACAACGAACAACTGAACCACAGCATAATAAGCTGTACTAGCGTACAGTATGGACACACCGTACCTCCCACTGAAAATGCGGCCCCCACTCCGGTTACCACACAGTTACCCTAGAATGTCTTATCTCACTCACACAAGCACGCGCGTTCACCTTCACGAGCTTAGGCTGGTTCCTATGTCACGCGGATCTCTCCACGCGGAGCAAATATGTATTGAATCAATGGCGCGTTTCAGACTGGTGCAGTTTGATTGTTTGATGTTTGATTGGCGCAATACATATTTGCTCCGCGCGGGCGGTCCGCGTAACACAGGAACCAGCCTTACGCCGCGGCCACGACATCGGTCTAAGGCGACCGGCTTAGCGGAAAACGTATGGTGCTCCCTCTCGTACCTATATCGGCATCCCGCTCCCACTCATGGATTCGCTCGCCGCTGTTAGCCTTAGACCAATGTCGTGGCCGGGGCGTTAGACTGTGCGAGTGCCGAGTTGGTTGCATATTTTATCGCCACTGCGACTGAACAATACAAAAGTAGTCGAAAGAGCCGTATCAACGTCATTAACGAGTGCAATATAAAATTTCGTGATTCAGTTGTCTGTGATTGGTCAGCAGTTTCGCAAATATAAGGAAATTACGAACAGGGGTTGTTGGGCTCTTGGCATTAGTTGTTTTATAAACGAGTCCTCGGCAGATCAAAGGTTAATCGAAACACGTGACATTGCAATACACTATCTGTCATCAACACAACTTCTTAAAAGTTCATAGTGACAGACTTAAAAGTCGAAGGGAAAGGATTTTTTTCACTACCTCGTGTATTTGTTTCCTTATTAACTTATTATACTAATAAATGGTGTAAAAAGAGACTTTCACATTTACTTCTTAGCCGCCGGGGATTGTAATATATTAGTTATGCTATAGTTACGTTACCCGATTTGCTCTTTACAGGTTTTTTACAACATATAACCAGTGGCTAAACAATCCCTCTTTGTAATGGTACAAGACAACTAAAAATACGTACCAACTATCACTTTTGGTTAGTAAAAGTCACGAATAAAAGTCAATGCGTTCGTATGATTTCTGCTCAAAGCTGCGAAAAAAATATACTAACCCGTCGTTGTTAGTTCAAAATTGGGATCAGTTTACAAAATGTCCCCAAATCTTATAAATTAGTTTCAGAGTAGTCACGTTAAGTTAGAAGCAAGCTCGGGCTTCGCCGCGCACCGATCGCAAATAGATCGACATTATAATATAATCGTTACTAGATAATTCCTCGACACAGTCTTACCTGATACCTTGACTAGCGTAACTTAAAAAATACATACTATCATGGTCAAGCGCTTTTTACCACAATTTCCCAACTTTCCGTAAACCAAATACATATAACAAAAAGCAAACAACATTTCGGCAATAAATCCAAAGCAAAATAGGCAGTCGACCCAACGTCTGCATAATACCGACAATTTATACAGAATGATTTTTTAAGACACCGTTAAAATTTTAGAGGGTTCATACTGACGTCATATTGATGAACGTTTACTATGGGACCAACAAACCTTGAGATATTAGTAGGCGGAAAAGCATGGAACAATGGAACATCTAATTTTATTTCTCGAAATTGATGTCGGTCTCATAGTAAAAGTTCATCAATATGACCTCAAAATTAACCCTCTAAAATTTGAATAAAAAAACAGCCTGTATAGCTAGACTCTGTGCGGAAAGTGAAGGCGTGGCAGTAAGTAACGCCCATATATCGCACATGCCTGTACTTTCCGAACAGACTATAACTATAAACACCATTCTCCGTCTATTCCGCATTCGATACTTTCAAATACATGAAAAACCTTTTTAATTGAAATACGGTCTGGTTCATATTTTGCTTATGATCAAATGAAAAAGTAATAAAACATATTACGAGTGTAAAATTAACTGGAATTAACCTAAATAATTTTGATAAATTTTCTAATCGATCCGCTTTTAATATACCCATACATTATTATTACCGATTAAAACTAAAATTACCCAAGGGCCAAATTGCGAAAAGGAAGGAAAACATATATTTACGTTACATCTGTAAAAATATAAAATAACCATTAAATATAAGAAAACAAACGAATTGACGACTAAAATTGTTAAACAAAGTCGTAGCTGCATTTATACTTAGTAGGAAAATTGGGCCACGCTTGGAGGTAGAACAATATAAAACGAATGTAATCTCGATTATACTATGTAACATTACAATATTAAATCTCAGCACTTTACGCTCGCCGCAAAACCCAAAGCAGAGGTAATCGGATAGTTTACCTCGAACATGCAATACAAAACGTCGGTGATCTCCATGGGCAGCGACTGGTCGACCACGTCGACATCCTTCGAGAACCGAGCGAGGATGCGGCCGAGCGGCGTCACCTCGAAGAATTGCAACGGGGCCTTTAACACATTGTCCAATAAGCTGCGATGCACGAACATGGCTGCCCGCAGGCACGCCAACGACGGTACCAAATCCGTGAAAAACGACGTGAACGCTGGAACAATATTCACGCTTTATCCAGTTGACAGTCCGGCGGCCATTTTCCCTTCAAGCGTTTCCATGTCATACTATTGGGATAGATACAGTAGCGGTAAAAATCTATCATATTCATGTTTGTATGCAGGCATTCGAATATTCGTGAAACGAAGACTTAATATCATATGAAGAATGATTATATCATCATTACCACCATATTTATATGTAATTACACCCTACAGCACGTGGCAACATACAGCCATGACAGAAATAATATTGAATTTCTTATTTGAAAACGATTAAAAGAAAATCTTAATAACAATGAAACTTAGACGGATCAACATTTTTTTTAGTTTCAAAATTAAATCGAATAATTACTTCAGAATTTTCCGACCTGCCAGGAATACTCCAAACTAATTTGTTTATAAATGTAATCCAGGTTCATCGAATCGTTATTTTCATACGTAAATCCCACCAAAAACTTTAAGGACATTTTTTTTTATCGAAAAAAATATATGATAGATTATTTATCGCTACTGTATCTGCGATTAGGGTAATTTTGGCCTGTCAAGCGGGTAAATCCACTGATAGTAACCAGTAATGAATACATTGTTTACGATCCGTCCGCGATGCAAGGTGAGCGGTGATCAGTGCAAGGGCGGCAACTATAGGCATCACACTAGACCGGCGGCATGCTCTACAACTACCACTGAAGCACAAGGTACTACGGCAGCTACTAAAAGAAAGGTTCAGAGCGTTGGAAGGCAAGAAAACGTACTTAGCTAAGAACACGTTTAAAAGTAAACCTATGTATAAATCCCTGAACATTGTTTAAACTGATCCCAACGTCGTTTCATGTTTTTACCAGAATTATGTAACACGCCAACATAAATATAAATATCGTGTCACCAAAATTTTCTGTGATATTTTTTCATAATTTTGTTGTAATGCTTATATTTAATTTCGTCTACAGACAAATTAAGTATTTGGATTTAAAAATCATTCTGCATTTCTTTGTGATTTTTTTTATACAATTTCAAAACAAAATTGTTGTTTTTTGGTTTGTTAAAATTAGAATTACGTTTTATTATCATTTTTTACGGTTCCAATCGTCGTCAAAATACCGAACGCATTCACCCTTCAACAAATCGGTTAGTCACAATCGTGACGGCACGTAAATCGTTCGCACCGCAAAGAAGCATGAGGTCCACCCGCGCAGCGTCATAGGCAGCACGTTGTCGAGCACATCGACGTCCTTGCTGAAGCGGTTGAGCACGCGGCCCGTGGGCGTGCAGTCGAAGAAGCCGATGGTGGGCGCGCGGAGCACCCCGGCCAGCAGTGCCGCGTGCAGCGCGCGCGCCGCCGCCAGCGTGCCCAGGTACAGCGCCAGCGACGACACCGACACCGACATCACTGCCACACAATATACTGTAGCCCGGCGGCCGAGGGCGAGGCCGAGGGCAAAGGGGGCCAGCCGAAGCCGAGGCCGAGACCCGGCCTACGCCGGCCACACTTGACAGGCTGATCGATATATCCCGCAGATTGCTACCTCGTAAGTCCCGGACTTACACAAATACAAATTACCGACAGTTGCATTGAAATTATGCCAACTAGTATAGCCACTCACATGCTTTGAAATTTTGGTTGAGCTTTATTCCTATGTAAAATAAGAGTGACAGCTGGTAACCAGAGTTACCAAAAGCAATTGAGTGGCTATCTAATTTCATCAGAGTTGAGGTGAATGATTCACACACATCTACAAAAATACTAATTGCAAAAAATTTAATGAACGAATGAGTCTCACTTGCGTCAAAATATTGAGAGAAATCAGTTGAGCGAACTTTTTAGTCCATCTTACTCTTACAGTCGCAAATAGATTTGATGTTAGCACGAAAAAATAACACTAATTTCAAATTCCTCTTGTAGTTACACAACATGTTGTTGTGTGCGTGACCTCAACTCTCGCTGGAACTATCTATATCAGTAGTAATTATCAATAGTAAATTGCTTTTGCTTTGTACGATCTGAATTCGAAACAACTTCGTTCATATTCCCTCGGCCAGGACTTACGAGGATAAAATTTCCCATACAATATATTTTTGAGAAGAATTTAACGCTGACAGACTGTTTGGTTCAACAGACCGAGACTCGACCGGCCCTAATCTGTACATCAAGAGGCCGAACTTCGGTCGAACCTATTCTATAATCAGGTGTAGACTCGAACAAACTATTATTTACAAAGCCTACTATTTACTTCGGTTGGAGTTTCTATACATACGTCAGAGAAAGAGACCCGACCGGAGGCCTATATACATGACAGAGCAATGACGAAATATTTTATGTTATTGACGCTTTCAATACAAAAATGGCCCTGATGTTCGTCAGACTGTAGTAATTGAATATTATCAGTATGATAATAAATTTTCGAACTGATCTTGTTTTGTGTATACAAAGAAACCGCAAGTGCTACTGTACCTGCATGAAAAATGGTTTGCCATGTTAACCATTTATCGAATGACCACTGTTTGATACTAACAATAAAATTCACTAGTAGGGAAACATTCTAACAATACCATTTTTTGGTTCCCTGATCCTTACGGTTTTCAATTGTAAGAGAATCGGACGCTTTCGACTAAGGTAAGAAACGCGACCTGTAAGTTTCCCTAAACTTGGCAGAATTTTAAAAAATCGTGCGTTCTAGCCTCCTCGGCGTTGTGTAGAGCAAAAAATTCTGTCTTAAAAAATATACAAAAAAGTGGGTCAAAAAGTATGTATATTATAAGATACACTGCCAAGTTAAGGGTTAAAAAGATGCGTAATCTGAAACTGTACTTGCAATGGTTTCCAAAGACATCTCTTCCAACTAGCGCTTAAAGACCATTTGTAACACGCTAGGAAAGGTAAAGCAAAGGATCGACAGAGCCGTCATTCAATAAATGGTTCATATGGCAGACTCTCTTATGTGCACGCACAGTAACACTTGCAGTATTCAAAAAATAGACAAAGAATGAAGTCTATTTGTAAATGAATGAATATACTGTTAAGCATTTAGTTATATGTAGTAGTATTTAGTGTCACAGGTCAAACAAATCACAAATACTTGGGGGTCATTATTGGGGTCTCATCAGAAAACGCGTCGCTATCAGAAGCTGCGGTACTTTTTTTTTAAATTAAAAAACAACTCTCAACATAGTTATTATGATAGATTTTCTACGAGTGTTTTAAAATATTACGATTTTCTAAATATTCTTCAAATTATATATCTTAGTAAGAGGGTACGTTCTAGATATTAATATATTATATAACACGTTACTGTTAGTCTCATTAGTTGAAAACAATAAATTAGTCTAATAATATAATTAGTATTTTTTCCTACTTGTATAACTTATATTCCACCATTTACCACGATAGACTGCGTTCTGTTATTACTTTCATCCATGACGTATGTATTTTTCATAATATAATAATTATAGAATAATTTAAATAGAAGGAATTTTGAAAGCAGATCGTAGAAATATCCACTACGGAAGAAATCATGCAGTTCATGAATACAGAAGGAGACATAGAAAAGATATAGTAGTAAAAAGAAATTAGATATATAATAAATGTCGACTTCCCGACTGAACCTAGTTTATATTTGCATGCATAACTGCACATTGAGGTATATGATGTGATCGCAAATCAGAAAATGAATTTGATCATGCATATATGTCTTGTTACCTATACAATTCAGAAGTTGGGATAGCCAACGACAATGAACATAAAATGATAAACATTATACAATACTATAACCCACGGAATAGATCATGTTTTGTAGAAGACGTTATAATGAAGAGATGACGTAAAGAATGTATTCATTATTTGGAATGTATAATATATAAGATAATACAATACGAAAGTATTTATATTAGTATAATAGAATATGCCAATAACGATTTCACAACTGAGTTTTTGAAGACAGTAAATAGATTGCGCAAGGCATAAGCAGATTTAAACGTGTTAGTTGCATTATTTCGCAGTTCTTAAAACCCCAATTTTATTCTGAGTTACAGAGCGAATGTGTACCCTATCATACCTCCATAAACGAAGTTAGTAGTTGGTATGTAGTTAGTAAGTAGTTAATATGTACTTAGTCAATAATGATGAATTAATTAGTAACCCTGCATTACTTTAACCGCGTAAATAAAGTTGTTCCAATTAATATTCATTTATGAACTAAGATGAATGAGTAAATACTAGGATCCATTATGTCATGTTATGTTGAAAACTGTGTGGTTTATGTAAGCGGAAAAAACTGTTTTAAAATAATGAACCAAAATAATTTTGTATTCAACACACAGACGTACCGTCGAGTCATAAAATATGTTTTATTTTTTTCTTATCTTATTGGAATAAGGTCTATAATTGCAGTTACATTCCCCCCCCCCCCCTCTAATAATAAATTTAAATCACACAGAATAATTAAAATACCGGTTTGATATTTTGTTGTATGAACGTTGAGAAAATTGTAAGCCATGTTTCACATCCTATTATAAATGTCCACTCATTTGCGATGTATCTGCGAATACTTCAAATTATTTATTATACTAGTTAATTCGAAACCTGAAGCAAGCGGCCCAAGATGTCAAAATCTTTCATGATCCCAATTTCTATGCTACCACGTGGTTTATGGATGACCCAATAAGCATGAACATAAAGCCCAAATTAAATTGTGTACATTTCGTCCGAGTTTCCATTTGTGTCTAAACATAAATCCGCTGTTAATGTATCTGAAAACTTTAGATTATTAATTGTTAGATACGAACATTGATGGCAACCCAAACTGTTGTTATAGTCCGACACTAAATAGCAGACTCCCGCGCCACGATCATGATCACACATGTTATATGTATTGCACCAGACAAGTGAACTTGGCGAGAGTATAGTAAATTAACATACACGTAGAATTAGGGGTTGGAAATTCCAGAAATAATTTTAAAAAATTTAGTAAGTAATATAGGCGACAGAAATTTTGAATTTGCTGCCTTTTTCTAGTTAAGCAGGGACCTATTGCGTCACAAATTACAACTAATATCACAAAAAAGACTTTCGCTTGTAATATTAGCTGTAATTTGTTACGCTATAGGCCCCAGTATGCTTAGCAAAGTTGCCAATCGCCAACGCTTAGTAGCGTATCGTAGTTGCGTCTCTGTCACTCTTTCATATTTTTTCGACAGTTAGCTGCCTTTCGTTAACGATTGACGATTAAGCGTTAGCGATTGGCAACTTGTCTAAGGCACTGGTTTCAAAAGACAGGCAACAAAAGACACGCACACCCGTGTAAATAAAAGAGACACGGCGATACTCGCCCAGCTATCACCGCCGGACGAGTATCGCCGTGTCTCTTTTATGTACACAGGAGTGCGTATCTTTTGTTCGTGTTTAAAGCCGATAGTTCATAGCTTAGTAGCTTGCGGTGAGACCAGTGCCTTTATGTTGGCACAATATGCCCTGGTCTCTTGCCACTTAAGCCACTAGTATAAACATGGAGCAGTATTGAGTGTCGGACCGCAGCGCCCCTTGTGGTGAGAGTTCGTACCTTGTCCGACGCCGAGCCCGCCGTACACGCCGAGGTAGAGATCGCGCTTCGCCTTGTCCACGGTGCCGTTCACGAGCTAAGGGGAAACATAATAATTTATAATAATAATAATTTATTGAATCACACATAAAATGTAACATGACAGTATAAACCATATCGTTACATAGATTCATCATATTATAATATAACTAGCTTAAACTATGTACTTAATGCTAAAAACCATCCATACGTCTTTCTAACACTCTCTTACATTCAGTCATCAATTGCCCTATCCCTGTCGTAAACACGTCACAGTGTGGTGATGCTGCGAGTATGGAGTTGAGGAGTGCAGTAGCGCGAGGGATGAGGGAGTTGCGGTACAGGTTCGTGCGAGAGCCCACAGTAGTTAGAAGGGGTACTCTCAGTCGTTTGCTGCAGTAGTCGTTTGGTTTATACTGCGACAGTTAGGGACTCCTATTGTATTTTACACAATACAGTGTGTGGCCTTTAACACGGAAGAAAAATGAAATGAGTGACTACTTATATCGACAATAATCCTGTAAAGGCCCCGGTGTTTCAAAGTGGTTAAGTTCGGAGATATTGTCATTCAAAGCTATGGACCTTTAGTACTGGATCTTGGCATCACGATGTCGTAGCTTGTCAGTCGCACGACATCTGATAGTATACCAGGTACGAAGTCATAACAATAATTTTGTTATAAATATTAGATGTCATATACCAAAGAAAACGACCAAGATCACCTATGTCCGAGGTGGGGATCGAACCCACGTACTCAGCTTTCGCGTCTGATGCCTGTACCCCTCGGCCACTCGGTCTTAATTAAAATAAAAGTACAAATCAAAATATTTAGTTAATAAATAATTTGATTTGTGTTTTCGCAATATGTTCAATAATTTTGTTTTTATTTTTACACTAATTTGTTACGGTTTAAAAAAAATTGAAAATTTTTCAGTGATTCAAAAATGATAAGTTATTGATAACTTTTAATTCAAGTAAATGAACCCATAATAATGAAAAATACATGATTTAAATTACAATATGTGGAAATTATTGTTGATCAGCTTATTAATGCACCGTTTAAATTTTCGCCCCGGTTGTAGGCCCATACACTGTATAGAGAGCTTTTCAGTCGAGTACCGTGTTTAGGCCACGAAGGTTGATGAGTGGCCTAAGTAAGATACGAGATTGAAAAGCTTGATTATAACACTATTGCCTACGAAGCTGGAGGTTCCGGGTTCGAATCCCGGCGAGGGCATTCTTTGTGTATTTATTTATCACAAATATTTGTTCCTTGGTCATGGCTGTGCTTGGTCATATTTAAGTATCCATCTATTATATATATCGTCGCCTGGTACCCACATTACAAGCCTTATTTGAGCTTACCGTGGGACTGGGTCGATTTGTGTAAGATGTCCCGAGATATTTATTATTTATTTATTGTGTACAATACTTTTTTTACGAGTCAATAAAAGTAAGTAAACAAATATAAACAATGAAATAAATACGCTGAAACGAAGTGCAGATCCTGAGGTGGCCGCTCGTTGATGTCTTTTTTGCTTGCACGTGATTGGTCAAACTTATTTACGTTGCTGATAGCGTTTCCTTGTTTAATTTACTTTACATAGAAGCGAAATTCAGCACTATTCCTTACACAGCAAGGTTCAAAATAAGATAACACAATACAATACTGTCCAGTATGCTTAGCACATGATTGGCGCGACAGTATCTCGCCGCGAGATAGACTATCCGTCCCTCTTTTGTTAATATAGCTAGTAAAGGACGGAGATCTATCTCGCGGCGACATACTGTCGCACCAATCATGTGCTAAGCCTACTGGCTGTAACGTGACACAATACTGACCATCTCCTGGTCGTTGGACCACACGGCCAGCCAGTAGTTGGAGCCGACCTGGAACACCTGCAGCACGAGGTTCATGAGCACGGTGATGACGGACTCATCAGGTGTCCTGGCTGTAACGTGACAATACTGACCATATGGTCGTTGGACCACACGGCCAGCCAGTAGTTGGAGCCGACCTGGAACACCTGCAGCACGGTTCATGAGCACGGTGATGACGGACTCATCAGGTGTCCTGGCTGTAACGTGACAATACTGACCATATGGTCGTTGGACCACACGGCCAGCCAGTAGTTGGAGCCGACCTGGAACACCTGCAGCACGAGATTCATGAGCCCGGTGATGACGGACTCATCAGTGTCCTGGCTGTAACGTGACAATACTGACCATATGGTCGTTGGACCACACGGCCAGCCAGTAGTTGGAGCCGACCTGGAACACCTGCAGCACGAGATTCATGAGCCCGGTGATGACGGACTCATCAGTGTCCTGGCTGTAACGTGACAATACTGACCATATGGTCGTTGGACCACACGGCCAGCCAGTAGTTGGAGCCGACCTGGAACACCTGCAGCACGAGATTCATGAGCCCGGTGATGACGGACTCATCAGTGTCCTGGCTGTAACGTGACAATACTGACCATATGGTCGTTGGACCACACGGCCAGCCAGTAGTTGGAGCCGACCTGGAACACCTGCAGCACGGTTCATGAGCACGGTGATGACGGACTCATCAGTGTCCTGGCTGTAACGTGACAATACTGACCATATGGTCGTTGGACCACACGGCCAGCCAGTAGTTGGAGCCGACCTGGAACACCTGCAGCACGAGGTTCATGAGAACGGTGATGACGGACTCTTCAGGTGTCCTGGCTGTAACGTGACAATACTGACCATATGGTCGTTGGACCACACGGCCAGCCAGTAGTTGGAGCCGACCTGGAACACCTGCAGCACGAGATTCATGAGCCCGGTGATGACGGACTCATCAGTGTCCTGGCTGTAACGTGACAATACTGACCATATGGTCGTTGGACCACACGGCCAGCCAGTTGGAGCCGACCTGGAACACCTGCAGCACGAGGTTCATGAGCCCGGTGATGACGGACTCATCAGGTGTCCTGGCTGTAACGTGACAATACTGACCATATGGTCGTTGGACCACACGGCCAGCCAGTAGTTGGAGCCGACCTGGAACACCTGCAGCACGAGATTCATGAGCCCGGTGATGACGGACTCATCAGTGTCCTGGCTGTAACGTGACAATACTGACCATATGGTCGTTGGACCACACGGCCAGCCAGTAGTTGGAGCCGACCTGGAACACCTGCAGCACGGTTCATGAGCCCGGTGATGACGGACTCATCAGTGTCCTGGCTGTAACGTGACAATACTGACCATATGGTCGTTGGACCACACGGCCAGCCAGTAGTTGGAGCCGACCTGGAACACCTGCAGCACGGTTCATGAGCACGGTGATGACGGACTCATCAGTGTCCTGGCTGTAACGTGACAATACTGACCATCTCCTGGTCGTTGGACCACACGGCCAGCCAGTAGTTGGAGCCGACCTGGAACACCTGCAGCACGAGGTTCATGAGCCCGGTGATGACGGACTCATCAGTGTCCTGGCTGTAACGTGACAATACTGACCATATGGTCGTTGGACCACACGGCCAGCCAGTAGTTGGAGCCGACCTGGAACACCTGCAGCACGGTTCATGAGCCCGGTGATGACGGACTCATCAGTGTCCTGGCTGTAACGTGACAATACTGACCATATGGTCGTTGGACCACACGGCCAGCCAGTAGTAGGAGCCGACCTGGAACACCTGCAGCACGAGGTTCATGAGCCCGGTGATGACGGACTCATCAGTGTCCTGGCTGTAACGTGACAATACTGACCATATGGTCGTTGGACCACACGGCCAGCCAGTAGTAGGAGCCGACCTGGAACACCTGCAGCACGAGGTTCATGAGCCCGGTGATGACGGACTCATCAGTGTCCTGGCTGTAACGTGACAATACTGACCATATGGTCGTTGGACCACACGGCCAGCCAGTAGTAGGAGCCGACCTGGAACACCTGCAGCACGAGGTTCATGAGCCCGGTGATGACGGACTCATCAGGTAGGCCTGGTACCCACATCACAAGCCTTATTTGAGCTTACCTTGGGACTGGGTCGATTTGTGTAAGATGTCCAGAGATATTTATTATTTATGTATTGTGTACAGTCGAGTGCATTAATATATAGACACATTTGTAAGGGATCAGTATGGAGAAGTGTAAATATATATTAATGCCTTTGACTGTACAATACTTTTTTATGAGTCAATAAAAATAATTAAACAAATATAAACAATGAAATAAATACGCTGAAACGAAGTGCAGATCCTGAGGTGGCCGCTCGTTGATGTCTTTTTTGCTTACACGTGATTGGTCAGACTTATTTACGTTGCAGACAGCGTTTCCTTGTTTAATTTACTTTACATAAAAGCAAAATTCAGCACTATTCCTTACAAAACGAGGTTCAAAATAAGATAACACAATACAATACTGTCCAGTATGCTTAGCACATGATTGGCGCGACAGTATCTCGCCGCGAGATAGACTATCCGTCCCTCTTTTGTTAATATAGCTAGTAAAGGACGGAGATCTATCTCGCGGCGACATACTGTCGCACCAATCATGTGCTAAGCCTACTGGCTGTAACGTGACAATACTGACCATCTCCTGGTCGTTGGACCACACGGCCAGCCAGTAGTTGGATCCGACCTGGAACACCTGCAGCACCAGATTCATGAGCACGGTGATGACTGACGCGAAA
>JALPQI010023956.1:0-20068 GCA_025490895.1 Thaumatotibia leucotreta | reverse complement strand
CCTTGAGGATGTGTATGTAATTTTTCACAAGTAGTGCACTTGTTGCACTCAACTTTAACTAAAAGAAACTTTACAATAATATAAATTTATTCTAAATTATTCATATAGATGTCTATAGAATAGTCGATAAGTACATACATTTTTGCTTCCGTCGTCCAGACTTTGCTATCATCAAGACAGAGAGGATATTTTTATTTGGCTATTCCAATATCTGAGTGAGCGTTCTTACTTTACATTATGGTAAGCGAAATTCGGGACCTTTAGATTTACGAGAAACACTAAAATTTACGAAGCTAAAATGATAACATTTTGGTTTGTTCCTGGAGTAAACAAAGTTACTTGGATAGTAATGAAAATGAAAAATTAAATATCCTAGGAATAAATAGAATTGTCATGGCTGTGTTACCTCTATTTTAAGATTGCTTCATCCAGGGTTTTTCTGTTTGATATACAATAGGGATAATTAGTATCAATTGCAATACCCTTTTTACGATCCCTTTTTACGTCTAAACTTTGTTACTTTTTGTGTGTTTTATCTGCTGTGTTTGTGGCGTTAAATAAATGTATTTTCTTTCTTTCTTTCTTTCAATACAAAACCAGGATAGATGTCATATAATCGAGAAATTAATTGATTAATTAATCAAGATCAAGAAGACTTTTAAATTAATCGAATCGTTGTTTGTACAAATCCAAATGTGCAGTGTATTTATTGCCTTTCCCATAGTATGTTTCAAATATTTTTAAGCATCTTCATGATTATATCAGATGACCCCTTCTGTACCTATAATTTTCTGATAAATAGTGTATTAATGTCTCAAAAAATTCAATCACCGAGTTGTGATATTATATTAATTATTCATTTATTATTTTATCACCCCGAAGAAAAACAACTTGCTGATTGTTGTGTATTACTAGTTTGATTCCGAAGTACCTAAGTTAGCACTTTTGCAATGAGGTTAATTTTCGAACAATACCGAGAACTCGCTAGGTGGGCATTGACGTGAAATTCAATGCCGCACGCCGCGAACCCGCTGGGCACCCTGCTGACACTAAGGGTTGCGCCAAATAACTTTCGTATACGTAATAAAGCTACGATTCGCTTTGCGTAAATAGAATAACAAAGTGTGCAACAGAGAAGCTTTTATATGAATATTTCTTGGAGCCAAAGAAATGTAAAGTTAACAAACATTTTCTGAGAAAATCCACCCCAATGTTGGTACTAAAATAACGTTTATCGGTCTTGAAAATATTTTACAATGTCCCAAAAGACTGACTAACTTTTCTATTAGTAGCAGACGTGCGGTAGCGAAGATGCAATGCGTGCCCGCCTGGCGGGCGCTTTGGCGTAGCGTGTAGGTTTAATAGGTTTATAGCTCTTACCTGCCTAGCGGGGACGTGACGCCGGCCGAGTGAAGTTTACGAGCGCCTACCTAGCGGGTATGCGGCGTCGAACGTGTTAAGATACTATTTAATACGCTTCTTATCAATTATTATAAATATTATAATATATAAGAATAAGAGTATTGAGAGCGTAATTGTGACTTTTGTGTTGATTAAACGGCCTACGTAAACAATCAGTTCGCGCCATTATAGATAGATTAGTTGATAGATAGATTAGTAGTTAGTTATTTAGGATTTGTACTACGAATCATTGAAATTTATGTCAACATACGTCAATCCATTCATAATTTACCTATACAAATAGATCATTTATTAAATATTTTTCAGAATACTGTTACTGTATAGTAACTCCATAGTAACAATAGCTTGGTGTTACCTTGTGTTAGTATAAAATATCATTACTTAGTCATGAACCAAAGACGTTGATTCACAACACCTGGCATGAATAGAATTAATGACATCTATCATCGTGTGTATGCAGTCCTGTTATATCAACCTGTACCTATAAACCTAACTATTGTGACATGCACATATCGTCGGTTGACAACCAAAACTCACTAAGTAACAAATACCTACTTGAAATAGAGATCGTATCTCAGTTCTGATTCAATACTGACATAAGAGGTTGCTAAGAGTAGTGACAGTTTTTATAGTGAGTTTTGGTTGTCAGCCGACGATATACTGTCTGTTACTTACTCGACCGATTTATAGCTGGCATGAATCGATCGAGTAACAGAAAGTGTGCATGCAGGGCAAGTAGTTGTACAAAGAAAAGCAAGTAAATATAGAATGTAATCTCACAGTTTATCCCAATGGAACTTGTCGGCCAGACTCTTGGACACCTGTCCGTCCCTAGTTTGCTTGTTCACGACGCGCTCCACCATACGCAGCGAGCTGAATACGCTCTGCACACTGGAGGGTTGGCGCATTCGAGAAGCGCTCTGAAATTCAATGTTGTCTATCTAAATAGTGTGTAACAGAAGTGGTGATCGGTTTAAGGGCCCATTCGGTATCGTATTAGGAAAACGTAGTCAAAAATAGTAGTGAATTCGAAAATAAATTTGCGTATATCAAAAATAAATGTCTACTTGTGACTGGCAACAGAAATCAAAACTCGAAAACTAAAGTCCGTAGTTTTCACCATACATTTTATATCTATGTATATCCATAGAATTACTTAATTATTACAAATATTCCAAAAATCTTATATAGATTGGGCTGAGAAATGCGACTGTAGAGGAGAACCGCCCGACAAACAAACGACAGTCTCACATACGAAACAAATTTCAACTAATACTACGAGAAATTTTCTAATGATGCTAAAACGAACTTTTCTGTTTGTATTCACTTTATAATCTCTCCTCTTTCTGTCTCTCTACTTTATAGATCAGCCAGCACCCATAAAATTACTGCAATTTTATGGTTTTGTATCTAAATCAACGATAACACCAGAACTGATAGTACATATAAACTATTACCATTAGCTGAACTGCGTCAAAAAGTTTCTTAAGTTCCTTCTGCTCCCGTTCAGTTAACGTAATGTTGTCTTGGTTGAATATACCTGAAAAGATCGTTTAAACTTATGTTATGCTTCAGATTTTCATTTATTGTACTTATTTAGTAATTTATACTTTATTAATTGAAATAGATTTTATCAAAACTTATCGAAAGTATAGCCTCGTCCTGCCCGTATACTAAATTAGAGCTTTTGAAATTGAAACCTAATGAGTTCGAAAATATAATCGCTTTTCTTTTGTTCTAAACAATCGAATATGTCCTTTATAAATCACATTGGGCAGGACGAGGATTGAGATGAATATTCTGAGGATACATTTATCCAGCAGCAATTTACAAATAGGTATATGTGACCGAGATAAGGACGAGTGAAATCAAGGGCGAATAGCCTTGATTTTACTCGAATAGTTTTGTTAGAACGACAGCATAATAATTTATATTAGTTACTTATGGGTACTTTATAACAGTATAAACCTGCTAATTAATATAAAAAGATATTTACCAGTTTCTTTTAGCTTGGCTTTAATGGTGGCAAGTGTGACTACCGGCGCCAACATGTCTCTGATCTCGCCAGACCGGGCCTTGTCTAGCATGCTACCGAAGGGCTCTGAGCGGGAAGGCCGCCTTGTGTGCTGGGGGCTGTTGCACAAAATAAGCTGGGATTGTTTGAACACCCGTTAATATCCTAAACGTACAGACAATTTCAGATTAGCGATGTACTCAAGCTACGAAAATAATGTCATGTTAGGTGACAGAGATGTAGTCTTTCAGACTGACACCTTTCCTATTTCTTTAAGTTAGACCGTCTTGATATAGTTTATGACAGCTCTAAAAATTATGTAAATTCTTGAGAGTAATGAAATGACGATGACTGTTGATCAAAGACTAACATCATTAAATTGCTAAAGCATAAGATTCCATCAACCTGAAGTTTCCGTAATTCAAGAATAACTTACTGTCTAGGTCCGAAAAACTATCGATTTCCTAGACCTTTTCAAGTGTACTTTCGCTATCGCAACCGTTATTTTTAACCAAAGAGCTTCGAAAAACATTATAGGATCTAATTATTGTTGTCCGCATGTGCGTGGACGCAAGAGATTCTAAAAGAATTTTAATTTTCATTATTATGTTTGCAAATGTTGGCAATTACTTGGCATTAAACATACTGGCAAGGCTATTGTTTTCAACGGTTAGGTATAATTTGAGAATGTTATGTTCTACAATTTCTATCATAACATTGATTGAAATGCCGAAATATTGTTACACAAGAGACCGATGGGTTGTCAATGATGTTTATAAATAAACGTCGTTCACATCCGTGCTTCGCGGGAAATACTCACCAGGCCCATAAAATTTGAAGTAGGTTTACGGCTAATCTGTGAATAATATAGCACAAAATTAATAAGTATTTAACATTCGTCACGTCAGATGCTTCATACTAAAATGAAATGAAATTAACCGCGTGCAACCTTAATGAAACGTGAAATATTTGGATTTTTTGTTTATGAAATTTTTCAGACTTATATAACGTGAATAATTCAAACACGCGTTAATGTAATAGGCGTACGTAATCAAACAACACACTAAAAAATCCTCCTTTTTTGATATTTTTATCTCGTTACACGTAAAGTTTTATTTTGCATATTTAAATCATAAATGAATGATTGTGTGTGATAAATTACGTATCTTGTAGGAATATATTTGTCTGGATGTAGTATATTACTCTCTTCTTAATTGTATCTACGATATACGGTCCCAGATGCAATTCTTTTAATAGTGAATGTTTATTAGTCAATTAGGTACAATATTACTATAACAAACACCTGTTTTGTATTTAATACAAGATATCAATAGGATATCTATTTATATTTTAATTGCTTTTCATCAAATATATGATCGCAGATTGAAAACGTGTTTCGTAAAGATATAATAAAAAATGCAATTAAAGATTTACCATACTGCCATAAATAATGTCAAACGTAATTTATGATATTTAATGAAGAAACGTATCGATACTTAACTAAGCAGGTACAGTAGTTAAACGGGCGAAGTATTAAAATAAAAACGAGTAAGTCACTTGCTTATTTCACTAAAACCACATATATTTTTGGAACCTACAAAACTATCCCTATCGTACTACTGCAACACCAACTCACCAACTTTTTACAAGTTACCACAAGGTTAGGAAGCATGGTAGGTAATAAAACCAAGTTATCAATGTGTAAGAGAATTGTAGGAACCTAATATACTTTATGTTATTTACTTGTACTCACAAGAGATTAAATACGACTGCCATGTTTGCTCCGCGAGTTGGTCCCGACTGAATTCGTCGCGGTCGGCCCGATGAATTTTATGACTTGCAACGTTTACGCATTCGGTTGCGGTGCATTCTTGATCGTTATACTAGTTTTAACTAGGGTTGAATTCTAGTATCTAGTTATCGTATGTAAATAAAACTTAGTCATATGAATGGCAACTTTTATTACGTATAAAGACGCATATTTTCAAATGTTTACAGTAAGTTGTCAGTTACAAAAATATCGCACAATCTGTGGCTCTACGGTTGGGGCATCAAGAAATACTGATGGTGTTTAATTTCAGATTATTTCATTGACGATATGAATCATATACGTACGGTAAAGTAAAAGGGGGCACTACCCAGAGTTTTAGACCATGACGTCCAAAAATAGAGCCAATCACGCTTGACTTACTTAACACTACTTTTTTGCTGACTGTACTGTACTATGTAATGAGCACTAAATGATGTGCTCATTATTTGTAGTTATTTCTCCTTGGATAGATTCGATTCTATGAGTAACAACAGAATAGATGGTAGTTGGAGTGTCTTCAATACCTACGGCTTTATATTTCTAAAATGCTGTTAGAGATACACAATTTAAAAGCCCAATGAATGTCCAAATTAACATTATAATTTAATAATGAAAGTATCAAATCAATTGTGTCCTCGTATGCTGCTCCAGGCCGTGGTAAGCAGCCATTGTTACATAAATGACAACTTTGAATGTAAGCAAACTGGAGTACTGATGTTAATACCTTGTAGTTATAACTAAATCGATTTATAATTACAACACAAGACGATAAGGTTCAAAACAGAAATTCGCACAACTTGCTGGTACGGCTTAGGAAGTACTCCATCATTTAATGTTGTTATTACTAACTTCAAGGATCACTATTTGACTCTTTATGCAACCGTATGTTATCATAATATACTCGTACGGAACATTCGGTACGGTGTGCCACCCTTATTAGAGTTATTAAGTAACTATTTGTTTATGAAGATTATATTCTGATGGTATCTATATATCCTTTAGGAAGGTAAATATCAACAATACCAATTATTTGTATAATATTACCCACCGTACACTTTCAATCAAACAAATTATTTTGCAATGCAGTGATCTCATGATATTTTTACATGTCTCTTTATTTTAATTCCATAATTTATTTTTTATTACATAATAAATATGCATTTTGTATCTAGAAAAATATGATAGATTATTTGCAGCTGCTATATATCCATTAAGATACTCGTACCTTAAGGACGTCGTCGAAAACCGCCGATCCGGAATGGGTTTTCGTCGTTTCTAGCGATATCACATTGCCTTTCATAAAAAAGAAGGGGTTCTAAACCTTTTTAGTACAGATGGTGCCTTTTTTAGGCTCTAGTGCGAGAAGTGTGTCATTTTACGTCGGGTCTAAAACTTCAGAGGGCCATCTGTACTAAAAAACGTCGTAAGAAACACGTGCAAAAACGAAATTTCGTGTTTTTCGCACTTGTGTCGTAATGTACTATTTTATTACGCATCCTCTTTCTCTAAATAAAAATATGTTAGTATTGTATGAAAGACAATACCGCTTAAAATGCTCTATGTGGCCCGTTTGAAAACCATTGATCTAAGATTTTAAATATGTAAAGGCGTGAACTTCGCTTGGTTTTGAAATCCTGTAGCGTGGTGGTGTGGGTATTTTGTAGACGAGGTAGTAGTCTGAGAATTTAACGCGCCGTTTCCATTCTTATGTGACTCAGGTTACCAAGTTTATAATAGGCATTTTCACTTTTGGGGACACCCGATTAGCGTGAGATTAAAAACCTTAATAGCGGGCAGGTTCATAACGACAACTAAGTACGATATCTTACTTTATCTGTGTTTTTAATATTATACCATCTCTTATAGTTTACAAAATGACCCAAACCGTGTTATTATTGAAATTAAGTGCTTAATTATCGTTACTAAGTTGACTGAAATGAAAGTTTTTTGATTTCTATATAATTACTGTCCCTTAAACTGAAAAAGCTCTTATATTTGAACTGTATATGGTTTCTGGATTACGTCGTTGTCAAGGGTAAACAAGTGTGCTGGATCACCGTCATATTTATGTAGTGTGCAGTCCCGTATTATATGCGCGACGTCCTGCTCTGCAGCGCCACGTAATCCAGTGGATAAAAAATCTAAATGTTACGTTATAATAAACGACTGTATTGAAACTTTAAATGCCATACGAATAAATAAATAATAAATATGGTTTCTCAGGTATGCTCTGAAAGCAGCGCGAGCGAATCGTCTCTGGAGTCTTCCAGCGGCTACGGCAGCCAAGGTGCGTTCGCGGCCGAGGACCACACTCACCAACATCAGATACAGCACCCAGAAGGTAGGTCTGCGGTTCAATCAAGGTAAAAATTCGCATGGTCTGTATAGTTGTTTGTGTTAGACGCGACATGTAGGGTCGAACTTTAAAATAATAAAATAGTAATAGGTATTCAGGTTTCATTTTGATAATGTGTATTACATATTAGTAAACAAAAACGCGCACTCATTTTTATATAAGGTCCTAATTTATTAGTTGCAGATATTTTAACACATGATAGTTTACATTAAAATAATTAACTTTAAATATAAATTAAGAAATCTTTTCATGTAAATTTTTTGATTTCATTTTCCTAACTAAAAAATAATTATAATTTCGTCTAAAAAAATCATCATGTGCATTATCACATATCACAATAACACTGTCTGTCATGTCGTCAAACGACACAATCCAACGGAAAATAACATGACATTGACAATCAAGTATTTAATTTATCGACGTGAAGTGGCCAGTTCCAGTTAAATGGTACGTTAAAGAGGTACTAGAATCTGTTAAATGAGTTTTCATTTAATAATCACATAAACAGGGTGTTTTTACTTAGCAAATTTGTTTTTACGTTTTCTCCAAAAAAACATCGTAATAGCTATAATGTTTCACGGTTTAATATACTCCAAAGACCGAGTACTATCAGCTGTAAAAATATCGGCATCTAATAAATTAGGACCTTATACATACATGATATGTCTTGGCGTGCGAATTTTGTGTTTTCATTACGTACGTAGGGTAAATTGCTAGTAACTGGTCACTTTCCAGTAACTGGATACCTTATTTAAAAATGATGCTTATAGTTAGAATTCATTTTAAAAGGATGTGTCATGTCAATGTAAATCACTCTCCCTCTTCCAAAATGAATTCTAATTATAAGTACATAGAGTTCATTTTTATATAAGCCAGTCGGGTCAGTTACTTGAGGGTGGCCAGTTACTAGCAATTTACCCTACCTATACAGGGCTACTTTTTCACCGGTACAATAAATTTTCACACATATTTGGTATCGATAATAGATTACATTTATCAAATAAAATTGACATTTTTTTTTTCATTTATTATTAATTTATCCTTCATGCAAATGCAAAATAATGGGCCTACTAATGATAAGACGTCAACGGGGTGCGGGACGCAGAGGGCGGCGGAAAGGAGTGAGCGACCTGCGCACGAGTTGGCAACATAGCAGTTACCTCAATCTCGGTGACTAGGTCAGGGACGGTCAGTGTCACGGTTGACGTAGGTATGTGCGCACGCGCCGCATCGTACTACCTTCAGTCGGAAATTGCTCGTACGAAATGGTTCGTAATTATTTTCTCATTGGGGAAAATGCAGTGGCAGCCCAGCGGCTATACGCTGAAGAAAGTGTGCCCCGCCTGGAAAATGCCAGTGTTATAGCTATGGCCAGTCAGGTCAACAGATTTGACCCCATGTGACTGTTTTTGTGGGGTGAGGGTAGGCCCAAAATTTAAAAGACTTAAAAAATCTAATAATAAGTGCATTTGATGAACTTAAAAGTGAGAACTACAGACTTGTGTTGGGAAATATCGAAGGAAACATTCAAAAACGGGCAAGAGTGTGTTTAGATAACCACGGCCAACATTTTGAACACTTGCTTAAGTATGTGAATTAATTAATTAGTATGAGAAATGGACTCCATTAATCAGGTATGTTTTTTTTATTCCAATCATTGTGCATAAAGTTGATTTCAAGTGTTTAAATACGCCTCAATGAAGAAAGTTTCTGTCCTTAGTGCAAGTATGAAGGAAGATTTGGGATCAAGTAAAATTTTTTTGCCAAGTCATAATCATAAGTTAATTATCATTGTCGCTTTTCTAAGCCGCCATGCCACGTGCGATGACGTTGTAAACAAACAGTTGCCAGTTCGTGTGTTTTGCTAGTTATGTACATTGATAATGCGTAATGCGTCCAATTTTCTTATTAGGTTTGCGGATAAGTTCAAACATCGGTATTTTAGTTTTTTTGTTCTAAAGGGGTAGTAACAAAAAATGTTAGTATTCTGTAACTTGGACTACTATTACGTATGTTGATTTATTGTACTGGTGAAAAAATAACCATGTATAATTTCAAGTAATCATGATTGCAATGTAATAAGCCCTAGGTTTTAAGAATAAATTTATAAGTTGTTTGACTATATTTGTTCATAAAATCCTACTTTTAAATTTAACTTTGTTATTATTTCTGTTTTGTTGTTGTGTAACGCCTTGCATGCTTTTAATTTGCGATCGTCCAGACTCTGAGATAGTGACGCTCCGCCGAGACAGCGACGCGTCGATCGCCGCCGCTCGCGAGAGCTTCTCGATCTCGCTCGGCAGCCTAGAGGAGGCTGTTAGATCGCTCGACGAGACGTGCGAAACGCCGGCGTTCGCGACCATCGGCAAGAAACCGGCGGTGCCGAAGCGGCGACCCGTTTCTATGACAGGTGGGTGATCAGGCCAAGTTGCCAATCGCTAATCGTTAATCGTAAGCGAAAGGCAGCTAGCTGTCTTTGTCGCACTAATAGGAAAGAGTGACAGAGAGGGAAAACTACGATACGCGACTAAGCGCTAGCGATTGGCAACTTGGCTAAGCATACAGCACTCTCACGGTTTGAGATATTGTATGTGGACGGCAATGATACTTTTATGGACTGTCGATGGTAAATCAGGTGGTTGGTAATCAGGTGAAGGCTCCAAGAATCCGTTTAGAAAGAGGACGAGCGGTGGACGGTGATATGGCTTGCGTTTTGAATAGGACCAATTGGGATCGTGCTTCAACTATTTACTGGACGCGTCACATTTATTGCTTGACTACGCGGTGGACCGCTTTGGATAAGGTAGGGATGTTTACAAAAGATCGGTAATAGTGAGATAGTTATATGGGTATTATCCTATTTTTTAAGTAGTACACAGCATGTGCATGAAAGATTGTACAACATAGTTTCGGTGTGTTTTAACCCTTATTTGTACATAGGTACGTTAGCCTATCCTTTTACCTTTTCTTTTATATAGAGTAAAACAATACTGACTCAAATTTTAGTGCGTAAATGCTTAGGTCATATTATGTCATATTTAGTTTGGAACCAACATGATATTCGCAAAAAATGTGAACAGAGAAAATAGTCTCACCGTGTATTTGCAAGTTAATTTCGGATCCTTAATAAATCGATTCAAAAAACACAGCGCCGTTAAAATTATAAATAGCAATGATGTGTTTGAATATCGCTTTACTTGTATGGCCTATATGCTGGACCAGGCGCTATATCTACAGTTGCCACTTCAATTATCAATACCGTAAAACTGAAAAATTATCCGACAAAGATACCTTAGCCTCGTCCTTTATCCTTTATCTGAGAGATTTGGATTGGAAAACTTGTCAAGTAGCAATTCGTCACTTCTTAACCCTTTGACCATTTGACAGCTCTGTTAAAGCATTCAATTTCGAACCTAACGTGTTCCGAAATTGATTTGGTTTTGTTTTTTATATGACACAAATATGTTGCCAATACCCATTAAAGGGTTAAAAAAACTCGTATCTGGTACAATAAGCCAAGTGAAAAATGTCATAAAGTATCGTCAGTTGACAACCAAAACTCACTAAGTAACAAATACCTACTTGAAATAGAGATCGCATCTAAGTTCTGATTCAATACTGACATAAGAGGTTGTGAAGAGTAGTGACAGTTTTTATAGTGAGTTTTGGTTGTTAGCCGACGGTATGTAAGTCAAACTACGAACAAATAAAACATGGAAGCCGCACGCCATATTAAATTGCCTTTCAAAAACGGTCCTGACTATTAGTTGACAAGTGTCACCAATATCAACCTATAAAAACTTAAACCGCCATTTAAAAATAGTTGTGATTGGTTCATCAAAGTTTCGATTGGCTATATTCTACAAACGTTTGTCAAAGTTGTTGCGCCGAAATATGCGCGGTGTTAAGAAAAGCGCTATGTCCTGCCCATCTGGGCACAATTGAACAATTGCTTTTGGGGGCATTTTTGAGCTGGCGTTAGACGTCCATGTTATATATGGTCGCAGAAGTCAACGTCTACACGTTTCTACTTTGAATAGCGATTTTTCGAAGTAGTGAGGAAATGTTGGTTGTTTGCAGCGACAGTGTGGTCGCGGCGCGGCTCGTCGAGTTCGCTGGGCAAGCCTCCGCCGCCCGTGCGCCGGTCTTCCTCCATTTCCCGCCCGCAGCGACCCGCTTATCCTCAGGTAACATCATGTTACTAATATTAATCTTTTTACTACCCATAATAAATGGCAAAGTTACAGCCGGTTATAAGAAATATGTGTTTTCTCAAACATGCAATGAAATATTATTGTTATGTTCCTTATAATAGGCTGCGAAGTATGACGTTTCAGGTGCGACTAGGATAAGAGGTTGTTAATGGAATTTAATCCATATCTTGAATGCCTAGGCCGGCAAAGTGCTCTTTTTTAATTCCATCTCGCTGGTTCGTTGCTTGAACTTGATATGTAAAGGCATTTTCTCAAACTTGCTACGGAATGTTGATGTTACTTACGTTAAAGTAAACCCGGAAATACTATGTATCCGGTGTCATGTGCTAAGATGATATGTAAAGAGATTTCATGTATTTATTTCACACCTAGGACTGCAAACAGACTGTCTTTTGTTTTGAAACGTCAAATTGTGACACTAGGTCTTGACATTCAGCCACAGAAAAAAAATAACCTTAGAACTGATGTTTATACCACCAGGTAAAAGAATACCTCAAACAGATTAAAAAAAAAGTTAGGTGCGAATGTTTTTTTTTAAATGTTTTACGATACTGTACTATTCATACTATCCTCGTCCTGCCCAATGTGATTTATAAAGGACATATTCGAATGTTTAGAACAAAAGAAAAGAGACTATATTTTCAAACTCATTATATTTAAATTTCAATAGCTCAAACTTAGTATTCGGGCAGGACGAGGCTATTGGTATATTTACAAATGAAATAGTATGGTTCGGCGAAATCAGTTCGTTTTATTTCATGGCAAGTTTGAGAAAAGCACTATACAAATCTCGGCGAGAAACAGGGTTACAGGCCACGTATCCCTATCTGGCCTCAGTTCCTTCGGCCAGATATATCTACTTGGCCTGTAACCCTTCGTTTCCCGTCCTCTATAGTAATGTACTATTACTGGTTCGCAATGATACATGCTGAATTTAATGTATAATTGTGTAGTACATTACATACAATTACCTCTTCTGGTAAAGACATCGGCCGCTAAAGCGCAGGCTGTTTTGAATGACCTAATATTAATACATGGTTGTAGGGTAATAGCCAAAGCCCAGGCATGGGGCCCAGCGATGCCGATAACCTGCCGCCACCGCCTGCATTCCTTCTGCAACCTGACGCCGAGGCTAATACTGGTACGTATCGTTTTTGCTGCATTATTCTTTGCAATAATGTAGGATGTAAGTTAATTACTTTACAAAATATTAATCTTTATATACCCATAATAAAAACAAAGAAGAGTTTCATATTGATATGTAACAGGACGTAGTCCACTCCACGCCTTGCACGATGCCAAGGACAGGACTAACAAGCGCACTTCTAAGTGCGAAATAACACTGCAAAAAATCACGAAACTCAGTAAAGAGAATTTTTTAAAGAAAAATTAGTAAAAACCCAAAAAAAAATACAATTACTTAGGATAGCCCTAAGTTAATCCTATTTTTATAAGTCACTGCTCATTCATTTGCCACTATTATGGTTTGCATCGTACCTCGATGATTACCGTCATTCCTTAATTACCTTCTATTCTATTACTATATTTTCTGACTACTCTCTGAGGCTAACTCATATCTATATACATACAACTCCCACGGTTTTACCTTTATTTGTCATAATTATATTGTTTTATTTGTATGTAATGTCTGTATTTGTTTATATATTTAATATGTTATTTTTTGTTAACCCAGGTTTTCGCCCCATCCAAAAACTAAGGCCTATCTACCATCTATCCGTACCTCCTCACGCAGAGGATATGGTCAAACCCATGCGAATTGTTACAGGTCCAACTAGTTCTTTTATGAAATCTCTTCTGCGGAAGTAAGTAAAATTGTGACACATTTGTTTTTTCTTCAGGTATCAACGTAGCAGAGACAGTAAAACAACTGACCGAACTCAAGCACATGCCTGCATCTCCAGGCTTAGTGCGGCGCAGTCTCCAACAGCTTCAAACGAATGCGAACCAAACCCAGAACTCGAATCCCTCCCAAAGCCCTACACAATCCCTATCCACCTTCCAACAAGCAAAGAGTAATTTCTCCTCAACAACCAGCCTGAACAGTACCGGTAACCTAAATCCGATTTACGGTCAAACCGGTCACAGGATAATGGCTTACGTCGAGCAGAACTCAATCTACGTGCGGAAAAACAGTTTGAACAGTTCGAGTTCAGACTTGTACGGCAGTAATCTGGGCGTGTACGACGGCAAGAGTTCGCCGCACGGCTCGAGCCCTTCCACGCCGAGTTACGGAGAGAACAACTCCTTCTCCAGCTTCGGACCGAGGGTGTCGAATGATTCGCATTATGGACAAACCGGTTAGTTGACCCTTAACTTTTTAACCGCCAGGGATTTTCATGGAGCGTGCCCGTATCGCCACCAATACAAAATTACACCACGCAGATCAGAGCTTGCATTTGAATGAGACTCATTTATACACCGTAAAAATCGTGGGCGAAGTGAGCTTGAAATTGACTGCCTGATATATTACGGCGGTTAAAAAGTTAATAAATATTGAGCATTGCAAACAATAGATTTTTCCCGAGGAGCTGATATTAATAGAAATCCTGTTTTTTTTTTACAACACCTTTTATTTTATTTAGAATCTATTATGTGGTAATTAAGTCGTAAAGTGGCAGTCCATATTGGTACAGATTGTAGTAGTACCAGATCTTTTTTTCGTGTTTTCACGCGAAATGTACGTATTTATCTTTCTTTCATCATCATCATTTCTGCCGTTTATGGCCTAGAGAGGCCTATTGCTAGGCATAGGCCTTTCATCCTGTACGCCACTGGTCTCGGTCCTACGCTAACCTCATCCAAAAATAATGTAATTAATTAATTAGCTTCAATGCAATAGCTACTGAAATTCACTGTAACAGCAATATGCATTCGGAAGTTACCGTGGAAAGCCGAAGGAAACGGATTTTGCACGACATCTGTACTGTTTTAATTAGTTTTAAAGTATCCTTGTGCCTACTCGAGCTATACAATGGATGACTATAGCAATAAGGACTATTATTGGATGCAGGTTACAAACTCCAACAAGAGAAAAAATACGCATCGAACACGATATACGCTCAGCCGTCGCAGATCATCGCTGGGTACAACAATATGGCCCGACACGAGACGCTCAGCCCGCTTGCAATGCGACGCAACATCGCGGCTAGGGCGCATAGTGCCGACAGACATCATTCTGAGCGTAAGTTTATATTCTACCGTCACTACAAGGTGACATTTTAATGGTTGTTCTCCGGTTAAGGGCATGTTCAGTATCGTGTACCGGTTAGGAAAAATAAAAATGTTTTCTCCCAAAACAAAAATATTGATTTTCTATAGAACGCCGGCTAATTTGAAAGACCCTGCCCCACAGAAAAATTAAACATTATTTTCACGCGAAAAAAAAACTTATCTTTAACCTAATTGGAAAACGATACAGAACAAGCCCTTAAACGGAGAACAACCATTAAAAAGACCGTGGGCAAAAATGTCCCCACCCACCAACAGAAATGAAACATGTCTCATTTAATAGAATAGATCTTAGCAACCTGATGATTTGTTACTATGACGAGGATCGCCATATGTATGAGGTTTTCTTGGAAATGTTGTTTTGTTTTTACATATTTTTTGCTCATTTCATTGTAAGTTTTTTTATCATACTATATAGTTGATTGATAAACAAGCATGCGAAACAATACCCAGTAATTGCACTGCCATGTCTCACCCTTCAAACAAAATACACCCATACATAGGGCGATTCTCGTCATACTAAACAATCATCAGTTTGCCAAGATCTATTAAATGAGACAAGTTTCATTTCTTTTGGTGGGTGGGGACAGTGCCCATACAAATTTGCTCATGGTCCTTTCTCCTTGTATACTTACTCAACCTCGTATATATGAGAAATGGAAAAAACACCTGTATCAAACGTACCGAACGAATAAGATTTACATTTTGCTTCTCTTCTTCACACCAAGTAAGTGCTTATTTGGTACTTTAGATCGAAAACCGAAATGACAACATGACTACACAGTCATGTTGACATTTCGTAATTTCCAAGTCTGATATATCGGCAGCGCAGGTTAAACTCCAAAGAGAAATCTATAAAGGTGCATGCAGACCAAACGAGAATTCGCTATTCTAACTCCCTACCCTACGAGATTCTATCGTTAGACGAAACGTGATTCGTTGATTTCGCAAAGTGGGGGATAGAATAGCGAATGTTCGTTTGGTCTGAATGTACCTTAAGTCACTATCTACAGAGCAATATAAACCTTAAACATTGTCTGATCATGGTGTGATTCGTAATCATAATTCGTTTAATTCGCTGTAATTGGACCCTGTTGCTTTGATTACTTGGGAAAACCTGCGGTTCTGATATTACTCCATCGTATGTAATGTATGTATTCACTAACCGCTAATATTATAGGTAAGTGTAGAATGTTAAGCTAAGACCTACGGTTTTATAAATAACTTAGACTTGTTTATAACATTGCGTTTGGGGAAACCATTTCAGGCACAAATGTAAACAAACTAGTAATCAAATGACAATATATGAACGTCAGTGGAATTACACAATAAACAAAAACAAATACATTCCATTTAGTACACAAACAGGTAAATAGCTATCTATTTATTAAAATAACTGTAATGCTATTCAATTATAAGCTAAAAATAATTTTAATACGGAGAATACGATGGAATGTATTTACTATAAATATTAGACGGCGTATCAGTATTTATGCAGTAATCACGGGGGTGACAAAAAATTTAAAAAAATAGATATTATGCTCTTTTTCATCACAAACCATCAAGAGGCACAACATATTTAAGCATCCTATGGAAAGGATACCTAACATGTTACTTCCGTATTATTAGTAACCTAAATTGATAATAACTATAAATAATTATCTCTTTGTCAAGATTTTTGCAATGTCTAGATTGTCTAGCCAGATTCCTTCTCAAGTAAGAAAATAATATTTATTACATCTTAATGTTATAAATTATAATTGTATCCACGGCTACCTATGCATATGCTCGCTATCCCTATTCAGAGAAGTTCTTTTGTTTTTGGATGATTCTCCGAGGTGATTTTATCCACACGGTTCGTCATTGTCGTCTCCCAATTACTACCGTGACGGAAGATCGAGTCGCAACAACATTGATTATTGACTTGGTATTAGTACTGAATTCCGTTTGCATTAAAACATTACTCTTAGGATTACCTCTTGTATAGAGTTGCAAAATGACTGTCATTTTCAATAACTGACCGACATTTATTATAAATGACCGGTCATTAATGATAGGTATTCACCATGTATGGTTTCCGTAAATAATGTATTAAAAAATGGGCAGTAGGTACAGCAGCAATAACCTTTTTTACAACCAAGTATTTTAACTAATATTGACGTTAATTTACCGTCTGAATATTCAATTTTTTTATTGCTCTAAGTCAAGCCGTACACCTTGGATGTCATCAATGAGCGGTCATTTATAATAAATGTCGGTCAGTTATTGAAAATGACGGTCACTTTGCAACTCAACTCTTGTAATAATACTTGCCGACACGATAATGACGCTGAATATTCACCCTTTTTGTAGAGAGCGGCTTGATCGCAAGTTTAAGCGCAAAGCTCGCGCCGCAACTGTCACCGCGCACGACGCGTCGCGCCATATCCACCATCACCGCTGCCGATTCGCCGCCCAAAGGGAAAGGTGAGTTGCAGAAACTCCTGTTATAGCGATAATTACTTGGAAATAAAGGGGGGGGGGGTATGTAGTCAAACTTGGCAAATAAACGTCGATGAAATTTGTTCGCGGTAATATCAAAAAAATTTCGGACAAACTTATTCGTAGGCAGTCTTGCCATGAAATTCAATTGCTTGGGATATTCACCCATCTATCTCTGTCACTCTAATAACGGCGTCTTCAACTTGACAGAGACAGATACTTGAAATTGTCGATTTTTATAGTTCGCTGTAGGCTCTCTAATTATTAAAATATTTTAAATAAATAATATTATTTACCTAATAATGTTATTTAGTATACCATTGTTGTAAATAAATAAAACCATTTATGTAAATAATGTTCATTCTTAAATCATTAGTTAGAAAGAAGATGAGCGATTTCTAAATGTCGTTTCACTAAAAAACACCGTTCAAAAATAGTTCATTACAAATATGTAATAAATAATATTTTACATTTATTTACATATTGGTTTGATTATTTTTAACCGACTTCAAAAAGGAGGAGGTTTACAATTCGTCGAAATCTTTTTTTTTTATGTATGTTCCCCGATTACTCGAAGACGCGTGGATCGATTTGAAAAATTCTTTTTTTGTTTGAAAGGGTATACCTTCTAGTTGGTCCCATTGTCACCGAATTCAGATCTGATGATGGGATCTTGGAGAAATCGAGGGAACTCTTCAAATGTTGTAGGCACACATGACATTTTTCATTTATTTTCGAAGACTAATCAAGTATTTGCGTCTAGTCATGAACGTTTTAAGTTGGTGATCTGATGATGGAAGGTACAACTCCTTAGCAATTAGGAGTTGGGGGATAATTCGTTAAGTATAACATATTTCGTGTATTTTGGAAGCTATTTGAGTATTTGCCTTTAGGTGGTCATCCTTTCATGTTGGTGAGCTGATGATGAAAGGTACAACTCCTTAGAGATTCGGAGTTGGGAGACAATTCTTTAAATATAATATATTTCATGTACTTTGGAAGCTATTCGAGTATTTGCGTTGAGGTGGTCATCCTTTCATGTCGGTGAGCTGATGATGGAAGGTACAACTCCTTAGAGATTAGGAGTTGGGGGATAATTCTTTAAATATAACATAGTTCATGTATTTTGGAAGCTATTTAAGTATTTGCCTTTAGGTGGTCATAGTCTCATGTTGGTGAGCTGATGACGAAAGGTATACTCCTTAATGATTAAGAGTTGGCGGATAATTCTTTGAATATAACAACTGTCATACATTTTCGAGATCTATTCAAGTGTTTGCTTAGTAGTTATGACATGTTGATTAGCGGTTAGTGATTCTTTAAATAATATAGGCATGCTAAGACTGTTACCTATAATCTTTGAAATTATTCATACCTGCTGATGAAACAATGTATCTCCGTGATAATGGGATAATTCTTTGAATATTTAAGTTATCCAGTTCAGGTTTTCTGGCCTATTACAGTGCAGTACATTCTAATTATAAGTATTAAGAGCATACTAAATAACGATTTTTCACTACTAAAAAGGATAAAATTAAATTTTTTAAAATAAAAATAAAACCGCCTTCAAAAATTCGCCCGAACTAAAAAGTAAAAAATAAGTTTAGTTCCTACTTCTTAGGATTTCCTACCCAAACTTTTAAACCTTTTACCCTATTCATTGAAATAAAATATTATGGCTGGGTATCCTACAGATTTCTTAGAAGTCGGTGCCAAGCCAAATATGTTCGCGAGTATATATGACTGTATTTGATAGAGCTTTGTAACTTACTGTCACTCCGGTTATGCTTTCATCAAAATAACTGAGGTAGATCATTCTGTTGATAAAAACATAATCGGAGTGACAGTAAGTTACAAAGCTCTATCTAATATATACCTATGAACGTATTTGGCTTTGCACCGACTTCTAAGAAATCTGTAGGATACCCAGCCATAATATTTTATTTCAATGAATAGGGTAAAAGGTTTAAAAGTTTGGGTAGGAAATCCTAAGAAGTAGGAACTAAACTTATTTTTTACTTTTTAGTTCGGGCGATTTTTTGAAGGCGGTTTTATTTTTATTTTAAAATATTTTATATAGTTAATATAAATAAGGCAACATTCAACAGGTTCAATCACTTTGAATAAACAATAAGACACGTCAAAATGTTTACCTCATTTTAATCTTAAATAGGAGCACCGAGTGAGTCTGTTCATTTTTAGGTTACATTCCCGTAGATATAATAAAATCACTCCCTTTTATTAACTTGGTGGTGGTTTATTTATATATAATTAGGATTATACAGTAAGTCAGGTATTCAATCAGGCCTAGTTGGCCTGTAGGCCAAAACCATGGATGGAAATGAAAAAGAAAAGCCCCCAGACGAGGCCGATGATAGCTCTGATTCTTGGACGACTGTAGGAGGAAATATTTCGAAAAAAAAAAGAAATCTAACAAAGTTGGAACTATCACCGGTCTCAAACTCCTTAGAGCCATCTTTTAAAAAAGTAACAAAAGAAAATTCTAACCTACCAGAGCAAAA
>JALPQI010023955.1:0-15981 GCA_025490895.1 Thaumatotibia leucotreta | reverse complement strand
CCGACATGTTTCGACCCATTAACATTAACAGTACGCGTCGGGCTTTGGCCGAGGGTGCTCCGGACGAGGACCCTCTTAATGGGTCGAAACATGACGAGCAATCATCGACTTAAATACGCGAGGAACCCGGATCGATAATATTTTTAATATTTACTAGGGGATATAAATATACTTTTCCAAAATAGCTATCTTCTTACAAAGAAACAGATTATGGCACTAATATTTACATCTAAATATACGGGAGTGATTTTGTAATATTATTTACAGATTTTTGGACGCCGAAACAGCAGGACATATTTTTCAATTTCCATTGGATCCGCGCCTGTCAGTAAAAATGGTGAAAACACACCGATAAGATTCAAAAACCGCTCCCCTGATCTACGGAACCTGTATTAAAAATTCTCCTAGCCTCATTCGGCGTGTTCCTGGCACAACTGCCGCACGAGATGGTCGCGCGCGATGACGCCCTGTCTCCACTCGGCGAACAGTCTGTCCCGCTCTGGCGCGCCCATGAGACTCACTATGGCGTCTTCTTGTTGTTCGAATAACAAGTCTAACTTGTTTTGGCGTTTTTCTAGTTCTTTATTTTCGGGTACCTGCAAAAGGAGGTGATTTATTTATTTCATATTTACGCACTTGCGAAAAAGTACAAAAGTAAAAACATAGATCAAAATATTTACCCCTTATTCATAAACGTCTGTTCCTTTTGCTCTTATGGACACATTGTTAAGATCGAAAGCGACAAACAATTATTAGCAAACGTTTATGAATAATGGGGTTAGTTAATAAATAATTTAATTTGACTTTTCACAATAAACAGTCAAACAATGGTCAAATAGAATGGAAGTTACGTTAGTGGATTAGTGTCATTAGCTCTACACTTACTACCTTAGCATGCGGCCAATTCGCTACATTATATACAGCTTCAGTTTGGTAGTGATCCGTTGGATAATGACTCCGAGAGGTTAAATTATTTTCACCTATGTATTAGTACATTGTGTATTTAGGGCGGTAAGTAAGAATTTGCGGCGGTAAGTAAGAATTATGAACTCGTGTGAAAGTAAAGCCCAAGCCGAAGGCGCGGGCATAATTTTTACTTCACACCGCCCGTGGTACACACAATGTTTTTCATCACACTTGTGATGCAAAAAAGTAAATAAAACAATATATTTTCACAAAACTACTCTAAAATGGTCTAAATCAGGGATGACTTAATTTCATCATTTTCATAAAAGAAATCTCGAAGTACATGAATTTTAACCTCGTAACCTCGTAAGACCCAATGTACATTATACAATACAATACAATACTCTTTATTGCACACCTCGTAACATAAAAAAGAAGATAACAAAACATTCGAATCTTAAAGGTAGAGGTAACACAACAGGCGGTCTTATCGCTAAAGAGCGATCTCTTCCAGACAACCTTTGGGCAATGAAACAATGCCCAAAATATAATGTACATATATTGTTTTAAACTTTCACGAGTACCACTCATATTTTAACGACAAACAATAAAATTAGTTAATATACGCGAGTTCATCCGTTTTCATAGTTTTATTTGACAAACAATAAATAAATAAATATCTTGGGACAATTGGGACTTCTTACACAAATCGACATAGTCCCACGGTAAGCTCAATTAAGGCTTGTGCTATACACCGTGTTTTTATTGATTTCCGTTAAATTAAAGGGAAGCTTATTTAGGTCAAAAATTGATCTATTTCTCTAAGAAACTAGTGTCTTAACTCTTACTGTTATTGAGTTATTAAAAAAATAAGTTTAATGACTGAACAAGTGTATTGCAACCTTTATTACATCCTAATGTTACTTATTTTGACATGTGCCGTCAGCAGCCGTCAGTCTCAGCCCGAGATCTTATTTTTAAGGTTGTCTCACACTTACCATTACAATTATTATGTATGAAAACGAAAAAAAATTTTTTTTTCGAAATTAACAAAAGCCGATATACCAGGCAAGTTCTATTAATGTTCCAAGTAACCTGTCCAATTTAACGGAAATCAATAAAAACACGGTGTATATATCGTCGCCTGGTACCCACAGGTATAATAGATATATACATATCGATACTTAAATTTATCAGTTAAGTTATAGTATTTACCCTTTTTTTTGTAACTTTAACTCTGCATTCATCGCACCGCCTACATATTTTCTGCTTTGCCCGAAGGTTGACTGGTAGAGAATGCCTTGTAGCATTAAGTCCGCCTTTTGTACAATTGTATTTTTCTTTTTGTGCAATAAAGATTAAATAAATAAATAAATACATAGACAGTCATGACCAAGGAGCAAATATTTGTGATAAATAAATACACAAATAATGCCCTCGCCGGGATTCGAACCCGGAACTTCCAGCTTCGTAGACAGGGTCACTACCAACTAGGCTACGGAGGCTGACAAACAAATAAAGAGTTAACCATTTATCGTGCTACGTGTCACTTTTGGAGTTGTCTACTTGTTAGAAGACAAGGACGACAGACGATTAGAAAAGTCGACGTGAATAATTGAAAATTTGGTTATTTATTACTAGTCATCGTTATCAACGTGCGGTTTTGGTGGCAAAGTATGGTCGACAGAAAAATCAAATACACAGGTACTTTATCAATTATTAAATTCAGAAAACATAGTAATTTTAAGTGTAATAAATAATTACCTGTACATATTTTAATCACTTATTCAAATTACACTGATCAAACGAGTAAACTACTAAAATATATTAAACAGATTCGGATGTCAAATGTTCACGTCAAATTGGAAAATCCATTATATAACACTGATCTTAATCCACTTGAATATTCATTTTACTTAAAATAAAGACTTCGCTAAATGACATTCAAGGTACTATTTTATAAATTAATGACATTAGATTTTTTCTTTTTTATAGTAGTATAATATAGTTTGTATGTATGTAAGGAGAGTACTATTTTTTACTGAGAGTACGAGTCTACGAGAACAAAATCGCATTTTCACATTTGTTTCTTTTTCGGTCAACCATAGCCATTGCCACGGAAAGAGCACGTTGATAACGATCACTATGTATTATACTTATAGATAAAACGAAATAACAAAAAAGCTAAAACAATAAATCCGAATTAATATAAAAACGTAGAGAATAAAATATACCTTAGTAGCATCAATACTCGGTTCGACCAGTTTCAGTTCCTCGACCAACTGGTGGACGCTGGCTTTCGGCAAGCGGTACTGGGCTACGAAGTCCTCTTCCAATAGCGGGTACAGCACGCTGGGACCACGGGATGTGGTCGCCTGGATGCAATAATAGTACAAAACAATGTATGCATCACGGTCGGTAAGCGGAATACTAACTCGAGTCATAAAAGCCCTCCGCCTAACGGCGTCGGGCTTCTAACACTCTCGTTAGTAATTCCGTACTTACCTCCCTTGATGCACAATGTTTTTCATCACACTTGCCAACCAAAAAATAAGTTTTAAGACATAATATTATTAAATGACGTACTGACATTTCTATTACTCCCTAGGGAATTTCACTTTTCTATTACTCCCGCTACGCGCGCAAGCAATGGCGCGCTTAGACAGCAAGTGTGATGAAAAATACAATACAATATACACCATTGGTCAGTGAAATGTAAAAAAAGTGAACAAATATGGCTGACTTTTCATAAACTACTGCTTGAAGACGGTAAAAAACAACTGAACTAGAGATTGGCAACAAGCGGAAAAACAGAGATAATAACAGATACAAATAATGAAAATAAGATATTTTTGCGTTTTAAATGAAACAGTTATTTAATTTTCTACTATTAATCTGAATTATTTTTTTCTGTAACACAAAATCACCGATGTCATTTAATATACTTACGAGTATACAAATTAAAAGATTAAAATGGACTTGTAAGATTTGATTATAATTACAGACAAATTAAAAAACGTCACGAACGATAAGTTCAACGAGAAAAGGCGATTTGTACATATCGTCGGCTGACAAGCAAAACTCAATATAAAAACTGTCACTACATATTGAATCAGAACTGAGATACGAGCTTTATTTCAAGTAGGTATTTGTTACTTAGTGAGTTTTGATTGTCAACCGACAATATGCTCGTACAAACTGTACAACCATGTTTACCTGATTTGTGTGTTTCCTTTTCTTTGAAGGCTTCGGCGCCGATGGTTCCTCTACCGACGTTGATGGTCGCGATGGTCCCAACATCAGACCCGGTGACTTATTCGTTGGTTGACTAGATACAAGGTCTCTTAGGTTTGTAGGCGGTTTCAAAGCGGTTTGATTCGTGAATTTGGTAAGTTTTGAAACTGTTTCAGATGCGGGAGATTTGATTCTTTCAGGTTGATTTGAAAGCTTTGCTCTTTCTGAAGGGAAATCCTCGGATTCTGTCATGATTGGATTTAGCATATTTTCTAGAAGCGTTTTTGATGAAAATTTTGGTATGGAAGATTCCTTCGCTTTGATCAACGTTGTTGATGTTTTTGATGTGGACAGTCTAGGACGTCTAGGTCGGACTCGTAAGAGTGGATCATCGCGTAGTTCCAACCTGATTAGATTCGTGGTTTTCTGCTCCGATGGTTCCATAGATTGTAAAGCGGATTTTAGTGGTGATTTAGAAGGTTTAGCAGGAAGATCCGGTAAGAGTGGCCCATCAGGCGGTTCTGATTTTATTCTATTGGTTACGGCTTCTAGGTCAAATGTCTTTGATACTGATGGTTGTAAGATAGATGATTCTAAGGCTTGTCTATTTGATTCTGGGTTCGCAGTTGGTTTATTCAAGAAAAGTGGACCGGTCTCAGACGCTTCGAAATACTCTGTCTTTATTTCGTTCGGTATTTCAGGCTCAAATGTTTTTTCAGGTCCAAACAGCGCTTCTGTTAAGGATTTGTTAGACTCTGAGGGTTTTGATGGTACTTTTGACACTGAATTTAGTGTTGATTGATTCAGCAGGGAGTCATCAGGAGGTTCCAATTTGATTGGATCTGATTCCTGATCATCAAATGATTTTGCTGGTTGTAAGAGCGTTTTTGTTGTGGGTTCGTTGGACTTTGAGGGTTTTGATGGTAGATTTGACCCTGAATTTGGTGCTGATTGATTCAGTAGCAAGTCCAATTTGATTCGACTTGATTCTTCAAGCGTTTTTGAGGAACAAGGTTGTAACACAGGAAGTTTCGAAGGTTTGTTTGGCGATGCGGGTTTAGGTGTCGGGTCAGATTGATTTGATACAGGATTAGATGCTGTTTGACCTAACTGTGGTATTATGAGAGGATCCGGTTCAGATTTAATTTGATTCGAGGTTTCCATCTGAAGTGTTTGGTTCAATACTCGTTGATCTGGTAGTGTTTTTACAGGCGGTTCCAACTTGATTTGATTCGCTGTCGTAAGCGTTTTCGACTCAGATGTTTGTGATACGCATGGTTCTGATCTTCGATTTGATTCTGTTTGATTCGACGCAAAATTTGAATCTGTTTGATTCGACAAAGGATTTGATTCTGTGTGATTAGACAATAGATTTGATTCTGCTTGATTCAACACAGGATTTGATTCTGTTTGATTCAAAATGAGTGGGTCAGTGGGCGTTTCTGAAGCTTGATTTGTGATTTCCATGGTTTTCGATATTGGTTGATTAACCATCGGCGCGGGTGGTCGCCTAGCGGCTGATATTAAAGCGCTTAAAATCGGCGCCTTAGCCACAGACTCTTGCACAGGCAATACGAGCGGTCTCCGTTCAGCAGATATCAGCGCGCTTAGCATTGGCGTTTTTTCCGGCGTGAAAGGTTTCGGCGCGGGTGGTATTAGCGGGGATAATGTCGGCGCGGAAGGTTTCGGCGTAGGTTTCGTTTTAGGCGCTAGTTTCGTCCTGTGAAGAAGGCGGGTCAGGTCGGCTAGTGGGGCCTCTATTTTACCTTCTCCAGAGAGGAGGAAGGAACCGCTGCTTAATTTCTGTAAATAAACAATGTTTGAGATGACATACAGTACCTAAAAAAAAACAATTTATAGTTATACAGGGTGGAAACTTGGAAAGGGACGACGTTCCATCCCGCTACCTACCGAGTCTACCAATCATTACGATGAACTTTCAGTATGGGACCAACATCGAAATATTAAAAAAAAAAAACCCTCATACAAAGTCACATAAGTGATTAGTTAGAGTTCAGTAGTATGGAAAAGTCAATTTTCCATGTCCGCTTTCGATGTTGGTCCCATACTGAAAGTTCATCGTAATGGTTGGTAGACTCGGTCGGCAGCGGGAAGGAACGTCGTCCCTTTCCACCCTGTATTATATTTCAATGAAATAAAAAATTATATCCTATTTAATGAACCCTAAAATCTTAAGATGTATTTTAAAGACAAACGGGTCTTAATCGCGTAAACTTACGTTTAATTATATCCTGACGTTTCGGGCATGACGTTACGCCCGTGGTTCAGGCAGATTGGCGAGAGAATGTATCAACACCTTAGGGCTGCGCGGGTTTTTCGAACTACCCGCACTTGATCTTGATTATTCGCTTCTAGGCTAGGGTTGTCACTAGGCCTACACACAACACTCACAACATCCAATGGCTTTAAAATGGATGTTTCACCACGCTTACATTTGTAATTCCACGCGGACGAGATTCCTTGCCCCTCATTTTAAGGATCGTTTGTCTTTAAAATATGAGTAATAATCGTGATGGTTTAAATCAATATATCTTAAGATGTATTCCAAATTTGACTATTTGATAAGTCTAAGTATAAATTAAGATGTCCATATCTAATTTACGAAAAAAAAGATTCATTTCACCAACTTTCGTAAAATCGTATATTACAGTGCAGTCAAACGCAAAATAAAGTATATATAAAAATGCTCAAAAAATATGTCCCAGTGTACTTTAATTCTGTGTAATAAATAAGGACGTCGTAATATATTTATGAGAGGATTCTTTCGATACGTATTTTGCACTTGAGTGTATCTAAAATGCAAAAAGACGACTGATAGTTATATCAGAATCCAATGAAATAAAAGATTATATATCTATTAAATGTATAAATAAAATAATAATTAAAATCCTGGGACATCCTTTACAAATCGCCCTAGTCCCACGGTAAGCTCAATCAAGGCTTGTGATGTGGGTATCAAGCGACGATATATATAATAGATACTTAAATACATAGACAGCCATGACCAAGGAACACACATATAACATACAATAAATAAATACACAAATAATGCCCTCGCCGGGATTTGAACCCAGAACCTACAGCTTCGTAGGCAGGGTCACTACCAACTAGGCTACGGAGACTAATGTATACACTAGAATCTAAGATGTTTTAAAACTTATGGTGCATTCCACGAAAAAGTATACTTTGTCGGTAACGTAATGGCTATGACAGCTACCTTAGAAATATATGGAAAGTGCGAAAATTCTCTATAGATAGAAACACCCAGTTAGGCATTTTCGCTTCTAGGTACACCAAATTAGCTTATCTCTCACAAAAAAGTTAACTTCGATGTCAGTTTTGTAACGACAATTAAGCATGAAATATTTACGTAAATCGACTTAATTCATGTTTTTAAATTGCATAAACGCGTATTCTTTCTGGATAATAAAATGATAAAAAAATATTTTTGTTAATATTTTATACTTAATTGTCGTTACAAAACTGACACCGAAGTTAACTTTTTTGTGAGAGTTAAGCTAATTGGGCGTCCCTAGAAGTGAAAATGCCTAGTTATAAAATTAAGATACACCAAAAATTGTATTCGCGGCTTTCTTAGATGTACGCAAAGAACAGCGTCACGTATCCGACCAATGCACCATATTTGAAAATAAAACAGTTTGAATGCGACACTAACCTGAACTTGTACAGGATACAAGAGGCACGTGTGGAGGCAGTACAGCATCAGCTCCACTCCTCGTGCTAGCAGCCGACGGCACTGCTCTACCGACTCAACGGCTACCAGGATCTGAACATCACATCATCAGCGTTTACAGTTTGAATGCGAGACTAACCTGAACCTGTATAGGATACAAGAGGCACGTGTGGAGGCAGTACAGCATCAGCTCCACTCCTCGTGCCAGCAGCCGACGGCACTGCTCTACCGACTCCACGGCTACCAGGATCTGAACATCACATCATCAGCTTTCAGTCCACTGGTGGACGTAGGCCTCTCTTAACTATGCGTATAGACGCATTAGGAGGTAAATGCCCATAATCGCCACGCTGCTATGCTATTCTCTTATTGACACATTCAACGCTGCGTTCGTCAACGAGCTCGATGTCGAGACAGCCTTGTCTAAAATCCTAGTTGTTTGATTTGACATTAGGAATCGAGGCTGTGAGCGAGGTTGTGGGCGAGTTCGTCGCCGTTTTTCGTTAGAGAATACGAAGTTCATACATTAAACGTCAAACTTTCGACGCAATGTAGTTCCAGCTCACGCCGCATTCGTCGCCGAGCACTAGTGTCGTTTAAAGTACATTAGTGAATACCATTTTTAGGCTCGACGCTGCCGCAGCACTGACACAGCGCTGACAGCAAGGCGGTTTCCTTAGTGAATAACACTGCTGGACGTACATAGGCCTCTCCTATTATTATCAAACCGCGATTAGAATGGGATTCGAAAGTACTGTTGACACAACAGTGTATAAGTCAATCTAGGATATATTCATAGTTATATTCATATATTTATACTTTAAGTGCAAAGACTTACAGATAATAGATTAATTAATCACTGACTACATCTATAACCAACACTTTTCTTGGTAAATATTGAGTCATTTGTTGTGTCAACAGTACTCTCGAATCCCTTTCTGATTACGGTTTTATAATAACTATGCGTATAGACGCATTAGGAGGTAAATGCCCATAATTGCCACGCTGGGCAAGCGGATTGGCGATCGCAGTAATGCGTCCACTATGATGACGCTGCCCATCATCAATATTCTATCAAAGAATGGTCAGTGACACTTCAATCCCTTAGTCGACTCTTACGACACCCGCAGGAGGAGTTGGAGTGGTGACAAATGTATTCTTACTGCCGTCACCACACGGCTTCACATGATCAGCGTATATCAGTCCACTGCTGGACGTAGGCCTCTCCTATTAACACGTTCGACGCCGGTGACACGCATATGTGACCGAAAAAACTATACTCCTATGCCAGTGACACACATAAGGGCTTGTCCAAATGTCCATTAATCATGTCATACGATTTTGGCCTGTTTTAGACCCCCCCACCCTCCATGGTGATATTTGGTGATATTTTCTGGACCTAGCCAATATAACGTGTAAGCAGATTCGTGTGTGTTCAGAGCGTGTTCAGCAGATTCGAGTGTAACCAAAAATTACAAGTGATTTGTCCGTTGATATGGAGTTTTCTTGACCCCCCCCCCCCCCCTCCCCTTTACAGTATGACATGATTAATGGACAAGCCCTAAGTGATCAAAGTAATCTTATTGTTATGCCACTAGCACAAATCAAGTTCTCACTCCTATGCCAGTGGTATAGAAATACGAACGTTTTTGACACAAAAGCTGTGTCGCCGGCATAGGAGTACAATCTTTTCTGTCACACATGCGTGTCACTGGCATAGGATTTCTATCAGATAATATAGTATTAAGTAGTGTGACTACTGGATAAAAAACTAAAGTACAAATCAATATATTTTTTATAAAAAATTGTGTTTTTACAATTAATTCAAAAATTATCTAATTTAATCTATCCGGGCATGTTAGCCATTGTCGCGGTACAGTCAAAGACAAAATAAGGTGTACACAAAAATGTTCAAAAATATGTCCCAGTGCACTCTAATTCTGTGTCAATAAGTACGTCGTAACATATTTATAAGCGGATTATTTCGATACCTATTTTTGCACTTGACGGTACAAGAACTACTTACCAGGCCATATACAAGTGGATTGTCGCACAGTTTCTGGTAGTACTTGTCTTGGAAAGTCACGTGACATGGCGCGGCACTCGAATCCTCGTCCTGTTAAATATAATACAGATACATCGTAAAGGTGCGTTTAAACCAAAAGAGCATTCGCTGTTCTAGCGCCCGTTCTAAGAAATCAACCAATCACGTTTTGTGTACCGATCGAATTTCGTAGAGACAGCGAGGTTAGAACAGCGAATGCTCTTTTAGTTGAACCGCACCTTAAGAAAGATAGCGTGACACTCGCTATCAGCTATATGAGCTAATAATATAACCTTTCACGATTATCACTCATATTTTAAAGGCAAACTGGTCTTAATCGCGTAAACTTACGTTTAATTATATCCTGACGTTCTGCCTGCGACCACGGGTGTAACGTCATGCCCGAAACGTCAGGATATAATGAAACGTAAGTTTACGCGATTAAGACACGTTTGTCTTTAAAATATATGAGCTATTCCCTAGTGATTTCGACTAAGCCACCAAAGTAAAATTAGTTCAGTGTTTATCTGAACACCTCTAAAAGTATCCGTGGCTAATTTATGAGCATCCGGTATATAATAGACATATCAACTTCAATCCACGTTTGTAGGTTATCTGTTGACGAAAGGGCTTATTAACACCAGAAATAGTAGATTACACGCCAAGGTCGTTTAAGTGGGAAATGACTCGGATGACGTGTATTTAATTGTAGACAAACATGTGATCCGAGGCTTTCCCATTTAACGCCCGAGGTGTGTATACTATTTTTCTGCTCAACGGAGCCGGCAGGCGGCAACTTAGTTTAGCGCAGCGGCCGGCAAAGTGCTGTTTGCCGGCCGTAGGTCAGAAAAATGCATGTTTTCATAGTTTAACTTCGTCATAAAAATTTGAAACTTTCTTTTTTTCGTTTATTTCGGGTTTTGAAAGAAAAAATCATTGTCACTATCACGGTCACTCCTTCCATTTAGTTCAATTGAGTAATCCTCGATGACATCACGCTCCTCTTTTGTAAGTGCAAATTAGACCTAATCGACATTAGTTTAGAGTTGAAAATAAGAAGTGGATAATTTTATTGATATTTTTTAAAAGAATCCGAAAAAACGAGCAGTTTGGAAAGGAACGATTTTTTTTGTGAAATTTTGAATGCTAGGTACTCCTGTCATGGTGAAACAAGGGTCAAGATTCTCATACACAATCACCCAGCCTCAACCGTAGCCGACCAGACAGCGGCGGTGGTGACCGCTCTGTCACCACCAGCCTAGAACCTGCTGATACTCCCAGCTCCGTCACTCACCAGTCCCAACCGTAGCGACCACACAGCGGCGGTGGTGACCGCTCTGTCACCACCAGCCTAGAACCTGCTGATACTCCCAGCTCCGTCACTCACCAGTCCCAACCGTAGCGACCACACAGCGGCGGTGGTGACCGCTCTGTCACCACCAGCCTAGAACCTGCTGATACTCCCAGCTCCGTCACTCACCAGTCTCCACCGTAGCCTCGGCCGTAGCGACCAGACAGCGGCGGTGGTGACGCCCACTGTCACCACCAGCCTAGAGCCTGCTGATACTCCCAGCTCCGTCACTCACCAGTCTCCACCGTAGCCTCGGCCGTAGCGACCACACAGCGGCGGTGGTGACCGCTCTGTCACCACCAGCCTAGAACCTGCTGATACTCCCAGCTCCGTCACTCACCAGTCTCAACTGTAGCGACCAGACAGCGGCGGTGGTGACCGCTCTGTCACCACCAGCCTACAACCTGCTGATACTCCCAGCTCCGTCACTCACCAGTCTCCACCGTAGCGACCAGACAGCGGCGGTGGTGACCGCTCTGTCACCACCAGCCTAGAACCTGCTGATACTCCCAGCTCCGTCACTCACCAGTCTCCACCGTAGCGACCAGACAGCGGCGGTGGTGACCGCTCTGTCACCACCAGCCTAGAACCTGCTGATACTCCCAGCTCCGTCACTCACCAGTCTCCACCGTAGCCTCGGCCGTAGCGACCAGACAGCGGCGGTGGTGACCGCTCTGTCACCACCAGCCTAGAACCTGCTGATACTCCCAGCTCCGTCACTCCTTTAGTTATGAGATCTTTCTGCATGTATCATGTCATAACAAGACCCCCTAGTAAACAATTGTTAACTGAGTGGCTGAAGCAACTTGATTACCGCGAAACTGAGAACCTTCTAACCGTAATAAAATAGCACCTGTCCTTCTTTACATTGTACCTATTTAGTATAACCGTATATTTTTTTATGTAACACTGTACCCTATTATGTATATTATTTCTAAAATAAAATCTCCTCCCTTTAAACCCCTAAACACACACACATAATATTATATATACATATATTTTTGTTTATTAGCTTTAGCACTAAGTAAGAATTAGTTTAAGTAAATACCTATCACTCTCTGTACAACTAGTTTAGAGAAAGTTATCATGTAACATTGACGAAACTGGGTCGTGTAACACAGGGTTTCCTAGCGCAGGACGCAGGGTCTCAATTATTTTAGTGGTTAACTTGGTAAATAAACTATTTTCATTTTTCATTTTCACTCACCAGTCTCAACCGTAGCCTCGGCCGCAGCGACCAGACAGCGGCGACCGGCGGTGGTGACGCCTGCTCCGTCACCACCAGATGGCCTTGTAGCATCCAGCCCTGACCGGGTCCTGTGCAGAGCACCCGATGGTAATCGCACCCTCGCTCCAAGACGAATGTGCGGGAGGAATATGGAGGCGCGGACCAGTCTAATATGTCGACATCTGTCAGTAAAAGTTGTATATTTAAGAACTGCAAGCAATAACCGGAATCGGTATCTTAGAAAAACCTCCACCATCATCATCAGATGATATTCCACTGCTGGACGTAGGCCTCTCCTATTAACTATGCGTATAGACGCATTAGGAGGTAAATTCCCATAAGCGGATTGGCGATCGCAGCAATGTGTCCATTATGATGACGCTGCTGCCCATCATCAATCTTGTAAAATGGTCAGTGACACTTCAATCCCTTAGTCGTCTCTTACGACACCCGCAGGAGTTGGGGTGGTGACAAATGTATTCTTTCCTTTCTGCCGTCACCACACGGCTTAAAAACCTCGAACTAGCCCAATATTTTAACACGTTTGACGCCGATGACACAGTTCAGTGTTCAACAAAATCTGACTCTTATACCAGTGACACAAAGTAATCTTATTCGTATGCCACTAGCACAAATCAAGTTCTTACTTATACATATGCCAGTGGCATAGAAATACGAACGTTTTTGACACAAGTGCTGTGTCACCGGCATAGGAGTACAATCTTTTCGGACACATGCGTCACTGGCATAGGATTTCTATCAGATAATTTCGATCGCCGTAGTATTAGCGCTTAGTGAAACAGTACAATACAATGCAGTACCGGAAGCAAACGTGTTAAAATGTGTGATACAATATTGTATTTTTAAATTACTTCATTCACTTACAATTTACAAACCAAAGAACGAACAAGAACAATATAATTCTTTTGTATGTAGCAAATACCACAAAAAAAAAACGCACCGATACTCGCCCAGCTATCAGCTATCACCGCCGGGCGAGTATCGCCGTGTCTCTTTTATTTACACGGAAGCGCGTATGTTTTGTTCGTGTTTAAAGCCGATAGCCAATAGCTTAGTAGCTCGCGGTGAGACCAGTGCCGTACAATATCAATAAACTTTCAAATTCAATACAATTCGATATTTTATGTTCTGCAGCAATGAATAGTATGAATCTGACAGCTGCTTGGATGCCTACGTAGCGCCGCCAAAAAAAATCGAAAACACAAAATGAGGGTTTTCACATAGATATTTCAATGTCTATGTCAAAGTCAAATAATTCTTTATTCAAATTGGAATAGCAACAAACTCTTTTGAATCGTCTAGGTATTAAAACTACTTCCGGTTCTAACCCTACACCGCTGACCCAAAAAGAACCGGTAAGAAACTTGGCGGGAATTATTTTTTCAAACAATCACGGTACATCTTACAACTAACATGCATAAAAAAAAACATAAAATTGATTTTAAATAAATTGAAATATAACAATAATAACAAGAATGTAATGTCTCCAAAAAGTCAGAACATTTATAAGTAATAATTTATAGAAAAGTAAAGGTTTCTCTCCGAATAGGTATATAATAATAACATTATATAATGCACGTTTGGAGATGTACAAGGTCTCCAAGCGTAAATGAAAACCCTCATTGGTTAAGTTTACGGAAATTCACAACTTACTTTCAAAATTCTGTCGGTTTCTCCTGTACGCATACGGTATCATCTCGAACAAACGCTCAGCCGATGCCGCTTGTGGCAAACTGCATGGCAGGTTTTCTGCCAATTCATTCCTATTATCACTTTCCGAGATATCCATTGGGGTATCGCCAATTTTCTTTGTGGCTATTTCTGAGGGTTGCTGGCAAGATTGTTTGCTAAAATCGGTGGAAGGTATTCCCAAAGGTGGCATTTGTAAAATTTGCGGGGCAGGTTGTGCCGCTTGCGGGGCGGGTTGTAACATTTGCGGGGCGGGTTGAACCATTTGCGGGGCGGGTTGAAACATTTGTGGGGCAGGTTGTGACAATTGTTGGGTAGGTTGCAAAATTTGCGGAGTAGGTTGTGACATTTGTTGGGCTGGTGGTAACATTTGCGGGGAAGGTTTTAACATTTGCGGGGCGGGTTGTAACATTTGTGGGGCAGGTTGTGACATTTGTTGGGTAGGTTGCAAAATTTGTGGAGTAGATTGTGACATTTGTTGGGCTGGTGGTAACATTTGCGGGGAACGTTTTAACATTTGCGGGGCGGATTGTAACATTTGTGGGGCAGGTTGAGCCGTTTGCGGGGCGGGTTGAAACATTTGTGGGGCAGATTGTGACATTTGTTGGGTAGGTTGCAAAATTTGCGGAGTAGGTTGTGACATTTGTTGGGCTGGTGGTAACATTTGCGGGGAAGGTTTTAACATTTGCGGGGCGGGTTGTAACATTTGCGGAGTAGGTTGAAACATTTGTGGGATAGGTTGTGACATCTGCGGGGCAGGTTGTAACATTTGTGGGGTAGATTGTAACATTTGCGGGGCGGGTTGAACCATTTGTGGGGCAGGTTTTGACATTTTTTGGGCAGGTTGTAACATTTGTTGGGCAGTTTGTAGCATTTGCGAGGTAGGTTGTAATATTTGCGGTGTAGATTGTAACATTTGTGAGGCAGGTTGTAACATTTGCGAGGTAGATTGTAATATTTGCGGTGTAGATTGTAACGTTTGTTGGGGAGGTTGTAACATTTGCGGGGCAGATTGTAACGGATTTAGTAATTGGGCAGCTGTGTTAACTTGAGAGTTTATGAGCATTTGATGGGGTGCCTGGAAAAGTCGAGATTGTATGTTTGGCACCATGATGCTTTGCAATTGGTTTAAAGATTTGTTTTGTAAACTTTGAGCTATCAACGTTCCATCTATAGTTAAGCTTGGCTGGTTTAAACCTGTTTGTCCCAATTGTATACCAGGGATAGAAAGAGACCAGTTTGGAAACGACATATTTTGCGTTGGTATATGACCTTGTATATTTTGATATGCTTGTGAAAATACATTCTGTATTTTTATTTGAGGTAACTGTGTTTGTTCGACTGGCCATTGAGTTTGCGTTGGTGGCATGAATACTTGCATAGGAACATTCGTGCTCTGTAAGGGTTGATTTTGGAAATTTTGGTGTGAGATTCCATTTAAAGGCATGTTTAACTGATTCGGAGGGATTACTAAATAATTTTTCGAAGGGTTTGGTGAATTCTGAAAGGGCTTGGAAGGTCCTAAAGATAAGGAAGGTTCAGGTTGGAGAATCTGTGACCATGGTGGAATGGATCGCGTGTTTTGTAAAATAGTTGTTTCTGAAGAAGGAACTGATAAATCCGATGGCGGATCGAGTATCGAAGGCAGATCGAGTATCGATCGCAAAATGTTTGGTCGGACCGCTTGATCATTGTTGGTATTCTGAAAGAAAAACATTTCGCATCAATATATTCCCATTCAAAGATTTAAACCTCAATTATTATTAAATAAGATTCTGACCAGAGCCAGAATA
>JALPQI010023954.1:0-17194 GCA_025490895.1 Thaumatotibia leucotreta | reverse complement strand
GCTAGAATAACACATCTCGCAGGCGAGATACACTTGTCACTGTCTACCTGCACTAACGAGACAGTGACAGGGTTACCCTTGTGTTTATAGCTCGCAGAATTCGTTGAGGAGGCTCTTGAGCTCCTTGTTGTGCGCGGCCTTGGAGCCGGTGGCGGGGGAGGCGGCGGTCGCGCGCCCGTTGTAGCTGGAACAAGGGTTGCTGTTAGCCGAATAGTGCAAAAGTACATAAAACAAGGACAATAAAAACACGACTGCCGTGTTTAGAAACGAACATGTATACCGATTCGTCAGTAGAATCTAAAAAAAGGTAAACAACCTAAAAACTTGCATTATTCCATAATGCAAGTTACATTTCATTGTCATTTAGCTTGTCACTTCACGCATCTAGTTCAGATTCATTTTTTATATTATTTTGTGTTATATGTATATTAAATTGATAAGGAAATTTACATGTTGTGAACCCCGTGAGCCAAACCAACCAACCATAGACTATAGAGCGTTAGCTGTCAAGTGTCGGTGTGTAGCACAGATAAAATATTATACGTCTATGGTGGGTTGGATCGTTCAGTTCAGTCGTACAAGTTAATGATTTTATTATTATTATATTTTCTTTTTTTTTTATTAATAAGGTTAAAAAGGTTGTTGGTATAACTTATAGTTTGGCCAGGATTTGTCTCTTTCGAACATAGTCAAGAGTTGGCCAAAGTATATACATTTACCAGGTGACCAAAAAATAAGTGCGTTCTCTGCCTGTGAGGTTTTGGGACTTAGAATTTTTTGGAAGGAGTTTTTTGGAAGTTCAGGAAGAGTAGATTTTTTTTTCAGTACAGCTGGTCCTTATTAAACAATAGTGCGAGAAGTGGTTAATTTCTTATCAGATCGGAAGGCTACATATACTGAAAAAACTTGTACGATACAAGTGTAATTAGGAAATTCTTGTTTTTAGATTTACCACTCGTTTCGAACTAAACTTTTTTCGCATTTGTATCATAAATCACAATTATACCAGTAATTTAAACATTTATATTATTTTTTATTTATTCTCCTTAAGATATGATGACGTTGAAGGATAACATGAAAACTAATAGAAAACAGCCCCTTCAGTCGCTCACTAAAGCAGCTTACCTTACCCCAAAAATAAAAGTCGAAAATTCCTTTAATATTTCCAACTCCCACGTTTCACGAATGAATTCCCATGCATTATCAGAGATATAATATTAACCATATAAAATTACTTTTTCTAGTACTTCTACAATGAAAATTCGCTCCAAGATTTTATCGAAAATACGCCCAAGTGTGATCATAAATAAAACTTTTACGTGAAACGTGGACTAAAGTTTAGAGGACATTCCAAGTTTTATATCTACTTATTGAATGTGGATTGTCGAATTAGGTCCCAAGTTGAGTGGCTAGGGAATTACATTGACAGAGTCGCTCAAGATCAATAACACCTAACGAAAAATACAGGAAAAGTCAATTTCCACGGCCCTGAATTTAGGATAAAATATAAGTAAACTCTAAGTAATCCGTCAATGTATATTAGGTACTACTTTCTTAGTATCGAGGTTTTAGGGACTTTCTTAAGCGATTATATTCCATGCTTAATAACGTTCGATGGGAAAGGTAGGTAAAGTATTTAGTATTTAGTATTTAAGAATACTGATAGAAAAATCATAACAAATTATTCGCTAGTAATAGACATATGAACAAAATTCATTTAATTAATTTTTATAGAAGTTTTCTTTTTTTAATTTAATTTAACAGATGGCAGCCCCTAGCCTTGAAAATACTTTTTCGGGAATTTATGAAACTTTAGTTTTTTTTTCAGGTTTTGAAAATTATCATATCACCTTTCACCTATTTCAATTGACGTTTTCTCGATGACGTGACGCCGCGTTCTCCTTTTGTAAGTGTAAATTAGAACTATAGAACACAGTTTTAGAGTGGATCTTTCATTGATTTTTGTTGACGTGCCAATTGGAAAGAAACTGGATTTTTCCCGGAAATTTTTAACGCTAGGCAACTCTAAACCTAAGTTCTTAAGCTCCCCTACATACTTATCTAACCAACGTCCAACTTGTCTAGACCTGTTTCATCAATTCGTAATTCTCTATGAATTGCAATATCTACATTGTGTTATCTCCAATAGCAGGAAATGTTGCAAAATAGGCGAACAAACCCGACAATTGGTGAAGCGCGTCCTTTTGAAACGCAAAAAGCTTGATAAATCAAACTATGCGGATGTTTTAGAGAATGCTGTGTCAGTTGATGCTTCAATAGATGCTTACTAATTAATGTTACTTGAAACTTATTGAATTTAACCGTTACCATGGATATTGGAAATTTGTTTAAATCTGAAACTTGTGCAGTTGTCAATTTTTTCGCACTTGTATCGTAATATACTATTATCACACTTCGCGCTTACAGTTCTCAAACCGTCTTTTCTTCTGAAAAACTAGTTTAGCACATTATATCTACACTATAAAGCATGCAATTACATTCTAGCACGACATAAAAACATAAAAAGCCAGGTTCGTGTATAGGATCACTTGCAGTAGTCGCCAACAGTTTTTGAAAGCGATGCAAAGCTATTAGCAAATATCTTAAGTCACTCTTGGCGATGATTTTTCAGGTGGGGGTTTTTCGAAAAGTACCCAATTAGAGTGAATAGTTTTAAGACGACAATTAAGCATTACATCTCTACGAATAAATTTTCATCTTTTAATAATCTATTAAATCAACACCCAAATATTTTTTTATTCAAACGTGCTTTATTATCGCCACAAACATGACCACGATTTCGTTTTTTGAGTGATCCGCTAGTTGGGTACAAAATTTGCTGGAAATTCCGAGGTACAGTATTCGCTCAGTTGGAAAAGACCTTCGGTTGGTATGATTGTCGTTCAAGAGTGACTTAAAGCTAAGCTGTCAGTATTTTGGACCCCAAGCGTGCACAGTGCTACTGAATAACGTATTGTTAATAGTAAATATACCGGTTGTTCCCTATCAAAGGAGCAATTTAAAGGTAGATTGCATAAAAAATGTACATAATTAAAAATCACGATTACGTGTTAAAATCTGTATTGGTCGCCTAGTTTTTTTACAAAATTTAACTTAAAATTACTTTGTTAAATTTTGTATTCATCAAAGGCTTTAACTATACATTTTTTTTGCAATCGACTTTTAAGAGAAAATAGTATTATCAAAGTAACGAAAATTTGTTAACATTTAATAATTATTTTTTAAAGTATTAGCTACAAGTTATAGTAAAATCCGCTCCTGCAGAAAACAGCCGGTACAAACATAAATATTAATTGACACATATTTAGCACATCGGCAAAGGTTGGCAACCCCAGCAAGCCTCACCTAATAGTTCTGGGCACGGTGTCGTTCTCATCGACATTGACAGCCTTCGCGCCGAAGAGGCCCCCTAGCCAGCTACCCCCAACCTTCGGTCTGGAACCAACCGAGCGTGTTAGTGGCACCCACAACAATCAACAACACTATTATGGGTCGATTACAAAAAAAAAGTACATAGGGTAAATTACTAGTAACTGGCCACTATTCAGTAACTGGACACCTTATATAAAAATGTACTTATAGTTGGAATTAATTTTAAAACGATTTGTCAAGTCAATGTTAATCACTCTCCCTCTTCCAAAATGAATTTTAATTGTAAGTACATAGAGTTAATTTTGATATAAGGTGGCCAGTTACTGGAGAGTGGCCAGTTACTAGTGGCCAGCGATTTACCCTAGTTAAAGGACTTCATGAGAACAAAATTTAACGTTATAGTTTTTGTGTTACTGAGTTAAATTCTGTGTAACAACTTTTGACAGTGCATAAAGGCAACAAGTTAATTTTTTTATGAGCGATCAACAATACGCATCTGTTTTTTAAATTTGCCGCCTTTTCCTACTGCCAAAGGTTGTCGGACAGAGTATAGCATATAGTTTGTATCGTTAACACAATTGAGGCGAACGTGACTTTTGTTTTGATTAAAGCCTTAACTATGTATTTTTATTCAACGACCCTTATGGGTCGTTTGCAGATGTAGTACAAAGTCCTTCTCCATCGGCTTTTATAAATAAATAAATATCTTGGGAAATCCTACACAAATCGACCTTGTCCCACGGTAAGCCCAATTAAGGCTTGTGATGTGGGTACCAGGCGACGATATATATAATAGATACATATAGATACATAAATACATAGACAGCCACGGCCAATGAACAAATATTTGTGATAAATAAATACACAAATAATGCTCTCGCCGGGATTTGAACCCGGAACCTCTAGCTTCGTAGGCAGGGTCACTACCAACTAGGCTACGGAGGCTTATCAGCGGAAACATCCGAATTCATATTGCTGTTGCAGTGAACTGCAGTATCCATTGCACTGGATGCACCAAAATACGATGGAAAACGATTTTGCACTACATCTGTACACATATTGTACAGTCAACAAAAAATGTGGTGTACCACTTTCCGACTTTATTACCACATTTTGGTCGCTTATACATAGTTAAGGATTTGAATGAAAGCAAAATAAATGGTTACATTTTTGTGTTACGAAGTTATCAATTTACCCATATACAGAGTGTTTTCTGAGCCACTAACAACCTCACACACACCGTGTATATAGGTCATACTGAGCAAGTTTTAGTATGGGACTAACCCCGAGTTCGCGAAAAAAAGCTTTTTCATAAAATAAGCTAAGCCATGTGTCTTAGCAAATAAATTTTAAATCTCAAAAATGTACTTTCGACGTTACCTAGTAATGACTTAATTCTCAAAGTGTTTATTGTTGATTATGCTGTTGCAATATGATTATTATAATGAAAATAGCGGTAAAATAGCCATGCGACCATGCTGTCAGACAAATAAAAAATAAAAAAACCAACTTGAACCGATTTTCCTTACAATTCCATCATTCGACCCCGACTTGGTGCCAACATACATACAAAAAAGTGTCAAATTGACTTCCTCCTTTTTTTAAGTCTGTTAAAAAATGACTCTCATTTAATTTACGTTTTGAGTCATAATTATCATAAATAAAGCAGTAAAATAACGAAACAAGCAACAAGTACGTACTGTTTTGTAATTATGTTTAAACTCATATTGTAGCAAATTAAAAAGCCCAATGCAATTACATTTCCAATATCCGATTAAGAGATTCGTTATTTTATCATCTCTCGTAATACGTTAAAATAAACCGTAATGTGGAAACGAGTTTTATATAATTATCGTCATTGAAAAGCTGAAATAATTAAACGTTTACCTTTAACCGATTATAAGCATGGAATAATTTAATATTAATAATATAATACAGGTTTTTATTAGGTGATTTTATTGGTGATATAATTTTCTAAATAGGATATTTCAGTTTAATAGATAGAGTTTAATAGTTTGCCGTGTAGTGACGGCAGTAAGAATACATTTGTCACCACCCCAATTCTTCCCGCGGGTGTCGTAAGAGTCGACCAAGGGATTGAAGTGTCACTGACTATTCTTGGATGGAAGATTGATGATGGGCAGCAGCGTCATCATAGTGGAGACATTACTGCGATCGTCAATCCTCTTGCCCAGCGTGGAGATTATGGGCATTTACCTCCTAATGCGTCCATACACATATTTAATAGAAGAGGCGATACGTCCAACAGTGGACTAAGATAGAGTGAATCAATTTTCCTCGGTTTTAGTATCACTATTATACCTGTGCGAAGCAAGGGCGGGTCGCTAGTACTAACTAACATCCAAATAAATATGTATATTTGTCAGTTTAAAAATCGCCCAGCAATATACATTATAGTGAACTTTTTGAAAACAGACTCGATAAACATTTCCTAAATAAACAAAACACAAGTGGACTTTGATATGCACAGCTATAAGCTGTCTGTGCATCAATAAAATATAAAATAAAAAATACACACTAATTTCAATCGCTCACCTGATCTGCTGGTTCTGCAGCAACGGGCAATTTTCGTGGAAAAAGTAGCATGCGACAAATGCAAGACTTTTAGTCGCTCACCAGGTCTGCCGGTTCTGCAGCAGCGGGCAATCATCCTAACAAAAAGTCGCATAAAAATCGCATGCGACAATCGCACGACTTTTAATCGCTCACCTGATCTACCAGTTCTGCAGCAGCCGGAGATTATAACAAAAAGTCGCATAAAAATCGCATGCGACAAACGCACGACTTTTAATCGCTCTGATTTGCCGGTTCCACAGCAGCCGAAGATAATAACAGAAGTCGCATAAAAATCGCATGCGACAATCGCACGACTTTTAATCGCTCACCTGATCTACCGATTCTGCAGCAGTGGGCATTTATCTTAATAAAAATCGCATGCGACAATCGCACGACTTTTAATCGCTAACCTGGTTTGCCATTTCTGCAACAGCGGGAGATTATAACAAAAAGTCGCATAAAAATCGCATGCGACAATCGCACGACTTTTAATCGCTCACGTGATCTGCCGGTTCTGCATTTAGGATACCTACTTCCCCTTATATGAAGTGACTTTTGTGTATTATGCATAGGTTGAATCTTGATTGCCGTATGGTATTGTAATTTGGGGTAAAAATAATGTTTTCATCAGCAGCGAGCAATTATCGTAACAAAAAGTCTTACGTCAATCGCAGTAGACGTCAGGATGCTTAGCCAAGTTGCCAATCGCTAGCGCTTAGTAGCGTATCGTAGTTTTCCCTCTCTGTCACGACAAAGACAGTTAGCTGCGATGAACGATGAAGCGCTAGCGACAGGCTTGTCTAAGCACCGGGCAGTGGTAGTCGCTCACCTGATCTGGCGCTGGTTCTGCAGCAGCGTGCGGAAGCGCGGCTCGATGTAGCTCCAGGAGCCCATGTTCTTGTGCTCCTCCTGCGACCAGACCAGCTGCGCGTTGCTGTACGTGGCCGCCTCCGCTTTGATCAGGTCGTACGGGAAGGGCGAGATTTGCTTTAAAAGTCGCATGAAAATTGCTAGCGACAAACGCACGACTTTTAATCGCTCTGATCTGCCGGTTCGACAGCAGCGGGAAATTATAACAAAAAGTCGCATGAAAATCGCACGACTTTTAATCGCTCTGATCTGCCGGTTCGACAGCAGCGGAAAATTATAACAAAAAGTCGCATGAAAATCGCATGCGACAAACGCACGACTTTTAATCGCTCTGATCTGCCGGTTCGACAGCAGCGGGAGGTTATAACAAAAATCGCATGCGACAATCGCACGACTTTTAATCGCTAACCTGGTTTGCCATTTCTGCAACAGCGGGAGACAATCCTAACAAAAAGTCGCATAAAAATCGCATGCGACAATCGCACGACTTTTAATCGCTCACCACATCTACCGGTTCTGAAGCAGCGGGCAATTATCCTACTAAGAAAAACAAACCTAACAAAAAGTCGCATAAAAATCGCACGACTTTTAATCGCTCACCACATCTACCGGTTCTGAAGCAGCGGGAGACAATCCTAACAAAAAGTCGCATAAAAATCGCATGCGACAATCGCACGACTTATAATCGCTCACCTGGTCCGCCAGTTCATCAGCAGCGAGCAATAATCCTAACAAAAAGTCTTATGTCAATCGCAGTAGACGTCAGGATGCTTAGCCAAGTTGCCAATGCTTAGTAGCGTATCGTAGTTTTCTCTCTGTCACTGTATCATATTAATGCGACAAAGACAGTTAGCTGCGATGAACGATGAAGCGCTAGCGATAGGCTTGTCTAAGCACCGGGCAGTGGTAGTCGCTCACCTGATCTGGCGCTGGTTCTGCAGCAGCGTGCGGAAGCGCGGCTCGATGTAGCTCCAGGAGCCCATGTTCTTGTGCTCCTCCTGCGACCAGACCAGCTGCGCGTTGCTGTACGTGGCCGCCTCCGCTTTGATCAGGTCGTACGGGAAGGGCGAGATTTGCTTTAAAAAGTCGCATGAAAATCGCAAGCGGCAAACGCACGACTTTTAATCGCTCACCAGATCTACCGGTTCTGAGGCAGCGGGAGATAATAACAAAAAGTCGCATAAAAATCGCATGCGACAATCGCACGACTTTTAATCGCTCACCAGATCTACCGGTTCTGCAGTAGCGGGAGATAATAACAAAAAGTCGCATAAAAATCGCACGCGACAAACGCACGACTTTTAATCGCTCACCACATCTACCGGTTCTGAAGCAGCGGGCAATTATCCTAATAAAAAGTCGCATAAAAATCGCATGCGACAATCGCACGACTTTTAATTGCTCACCTGGTCTGCCAATTCTGCAGCAGCGAGCAATAATCCTAACAGTGTTATGTCAATCGCAGTAGACGTCAGGATGCTTAGCCAAGTTGCCAATCGCTTAGTAGCGTATCGTAGTTTTCCCTCTCTGTCACTGTATCATATTAGTGCCACAAAGACAGTCAGCTGCGATGAACGATGAAGCGCTAGCGATAGGCTTGTCTAAGCACCGGGCAGTGGTAGTCGCTCACCTGATCTGGCGCTGGTTCTGCAGCAGCGTGCGGAAGCGCGGCTCGATGTAGCTCCAGGAGCCCATGTTCTTGTGCTCCTCCTGCGACCAGACCAGCTGCGCGTTGCTGTACGTGGCCGCCTCCGCTTTGATCAGGTCGTACGGGAAGGGCGAGATTTGCTTGAAAAGTCGCATGAAAATCGCATGCGACAAACGCACGACTTTTAATCGCTTTGATCTGCCGTTTCGACAGCAGCGGGAGATTATAACAAAAAGTCGCATAAAAATCGCATGCGACAATCGCACGACTTTTAATCGCTCACCTGATCTGGCGCTGGTTCTGCAGCAGCGTGCGTGTTGACTTTTGTGTATTATGCATAGGTTGAATCTTGATTGCCGTATGGTATTGTAATTTGGGGTAAAAATTATGTTTTCATCAGCAGCGAGCATTATCGTAACAAAAAGTCTTACGTCAATCGCAGTAGACGTCAGGATGCTTAGCCAAGTTGCCAATCGCTAGCGCTTAGTAGCGTATCGTAGTTTTCCCTCTCTGTCACGACAAAGACAGTCAGCTGCGATTAACGAAGAAGCGCTAGCGATAGGCTTGTCTAAGCACCGGGCAGTGGTAGTCGCTCACCTGATCTGGCGCTGGTTCTGCAGCAGCGTGCGGAAGCGCGGCTCGATGTAGCTCCAGGAGCCCATGTTCTTGTGCTCCTCCTGCGACCAGACCAGCTGCGCGTTGCTGTACGTGGCCGCCTCCGCTTTGATCAGGTCGTACGGGAAGGGGGAGATTTGCTTGAAAAGTCGCATGAAAATCGCATGCGACAATCGCACGACTTTTAATCGCTCTGATCTGCCGGTTCGACAGCAGCGGGAGATTATAACAAAAAGTCGCATAAAAATCGCATGCGACAAACGCACGACTTTTAATCGCTCACCAGGTCTGCCGGTTCTGCAGCAGCGGGACAACATCTTAACAAAAAGTCGCATAAAAATCGCATGCGACATTCGCACGACTTTTAATCGCTCACCAGATCTATCGGTTTTCAAGCAGCGGGAAATTATAACAAAAAGTCGCATAAAAATCGCACGCGACAATCGCACGACTTTTAATCGCTCACCAGGAATGCCGGTTCTGCAGCAGCGGGAAAACATCCTAACAAAAAGTCGCATAAAAATCGCATGCGACAAACGCACGACTTTTAATCGCTACCTGGTCTACCGGTTCTGCAGCAGCGGGAGATAATAACAAAAAGTCGCATAAAAAACGCACGCGACAAACGCACGACTTTTAATCGCTCGCCTGGTCTGCCAGTGGTAGCAACTATCGTAACAAAAAGTCTTATGTCAATCGCAGTAGACGTCACGATGCTTAGCCAAGTTGCCAATCGCTTAGTAGCGTATCGTAGTTTTCCCTCTCTGTCACGACAAAGACAGTCAGCTGCGATGAACGATGAAGCGCTAGCGATAGGCTTGTCTAAGCACCGGGCAGTGGTAGTCGCTCACCTGATCTGGCGCTGGTTCTGCAGCAGCGTGCGGAAGCGCGGCTCGATGTAGCTCCAGGAGCCCATGTTCTTGTGCTCCTCCTGCGACCAGACCAGCTGCGCGTTGCTGTACGTGGCCGCCTCCGCTTTGATCAGGTCGTACGGGAAGGGCGAGATTTGCTTTAAAAAAGTCGCATGAAAATCGCATGCGACAAACGCACGACTTTTAATCGCTCTGATCTGCCGGTTCGACAGCAGCGGGAGATTATAACAAAAAGTCGCATAAAAATATGCGATTTTTATGCGACTATCGCACGACTTTTAATCGCTCACCTGTTGTGCCAATTCTGCAACAGCGGGAGACGATCCTAACAAAAAGTCGCATAAAAATCGCATGCGACAAACGCACGACTTTTAATCGCTCTGGTCTGCCGGTTCGACAGTAGCGGGAGATAATAACAAAAAGTCGCATGAAAATCGCATGCGACAAACGCACGACTTTTAATCGCTAACCTGGTTTGCCAGTTCTGCAACAGCGAGAGACAATCCTAACAAAAAGTCGCATAAAAATCGCATGCGACAAACGCACGACTTTTAATCGCTCACCACATCTACCGGTTCTGAAGCAGCGGTCAATTATCTTACTAAAAAGTCGCATAAAAATCGCATGCGACAAACGCACGACTTTTAATCGCTAACCTGGTCTGCCAGTTCATCAGCAGCGAGCAATAATTCTAACAGTGTTATGTCAATCGCAGTAGACGTCAGGGTCTTAGCCAAGTTGCCAATCGCTAGCGCTTAGTAGCGTATCGTAGTTTTCCCTCTCTGTCACGACAAAGACAGTTAGCTGCGATGAACGATGAAGCGCTAGCGATAGGCTTGTCTAAGCACCGGGCAGTGGTAGTCGCTCACCTGATCTGGCGCTGGTTCTGCAGCAGCGTGCGGAAGCGCGGCTCGATGTAGCTCCAGGAGCCCATGTTCTTGTGCTCCTCCTGCGACCAGACCAGCTGCGCGTTGCTGTACGTGGCCGCCTCCGCTTTGATCAGGTCGTACGGGAAGGGCGAGATTTGCTTTAAAAAAGTCGCATGAAAATCGCATGCGACAAACGCACGACTTTTAATCGCTGTGATCTGCCGGTTCTGCAGTAGCGGGAGATAATAACAAAAAGTCGCATAAAAATCGCATGCGACAAACGCTCGACTTTTAATCGCTCACCAGATCTACCGGTTCTGCAGTAGCGGGAGATAATATTAAAAAGTCGCATAAAAAACGCATGCGACAAACGCACGACTTTTAATCGCTCACCACATCTACCGGTTCTGAAGCAGCGGGCAATTATCCTACTAAAAAGTCGCATAAAAATCGCACGCGACAAACGCACGACTTAATCGCTCACCAGATCTACCGGTTCTGCAGTAGCGAGAGATAATAACAAAAAGTCGCATAAAAAACGCATGCGACAATCGCACGACTTTTAATCGCTCACCTGATCTACCGGTTTTGCAGCAGCGGGAGATAATAACAAAAAGTCGCATAAAAATCGCATGCGAAAATCGCACGACTTTTAATCGCTCACCACATCTACCGGTTCTGAAGCAGCGGGCAATTATCCTACTAAAAAGTCGCATAAAAATCGCATGCGACAATCGCACGACTTTTAATCGCATACCTGGTCTGCCAGTTCTGCAGCGATCAATTATCCTAACAAAAAGTCTTACGTCAATCGCAGTAGACGTCAGGATGCTTAGCTAAGTTGCCAATCGCTTAGTAGCGTATCGTAGTTTTCCCTCTCTGTCACTGTATCATATTAATGCGACAAAGACAGTTAGCTGCGATGAACGATGAAGCGCTAGCGATAGGCTTGTCTAAGCACCGGGCAGTGGTAGTCGCTCACCTGATCTGGCGCTGGTTCTGCAGCAGCGTGCGGAAGCGCGGCTCGATGTAGCTCCAGGAGCCCATGTTCTTGTGCTCCTCCTGCGACCAGACCAGCTGCGCGTTGCTGTACGTGGCCGCCTCCGCTTTGATCAGGTCGTACGGGAAGGGCGAGATTTGTTCCAGCCTGGGAGGAGATTTAAGAGTAAATCAATTAATCACTAAATAAAAACATATCAAAACAGACTTAAACAAAGGTTCGGTTCACGATTCTCGGAGACATAATTGTAACATAATAAAAAAACAGTCGAAATGATAATCGTCTACTTTTTTGAAGTCTGTTAATGAATAATCACAAAAAAATGCTTGAATTAAATATAATATGTCAAAGCCTAGATAACAATAAGTAAAAAAATGGGATGTGCGTAGTAAAAATGTTCAAAGTGGACTGAGATAGGCCGACCATGTGAAGTGATGTCATACATAATTTATTTTTCTCAAACATGCAATGAAATATTGTTATTATGTTCCTTATCATAGACTGCGAAGTATGACGTTTTAGGTGCAACTAGGATGAGCGTTAATGGAATTTAATACAAATCTTGATGGCCTAGGCCGGCAAAGTGCTCTTTTTTAATTCCATTTAACATAAATTTATGGCAAATTCATGACATTATGCCACTATGCAAAACAAAAACTATGTTTATGTTGTTTATTTCATTGCATGTTCCAGAAAAGCGCTATACATACCTCGGCCGGAAATATGGGGTTGCCCGCCTCAGACCTACCCTCTGTCTTCGGCCGGCAACCGATTTCGTTCCGGCCTCTATAGTAATGTACTAATTGAGTATAGTTGTTTTGCCGTGTGGTGATGACAGAAAGAATACCTTTGTCACCACCCCAACTCCTCCTGCGGGTGTCGTACGAGTAGACTAAAGGATTGAAGTGTCACTGACCATTCTACAAGATTGATGATGGGCAGCCGCGTCATCATAGTGGACACATTACTGCGATCGTCAATCTGCTTGCCCAGCGTGGCGATTATGGGCATTTACCTCCTAATGCGTCTATAGCATAGAATCTGTGCTATAGACGCATTAGGTATTAATGACATTGTCATATGTATATACCATAGATCAAGCAAACGTATCTACTTAGCGTGTCAAATGAACTCAGTGAAATCCACTGAGTTGTCCGTCTTTAATCGCAGCTTGCAGCTTTCGGGCATCAAATTTTGTAAGTTGAAGTGAACAAAAGCATTAATAATGCCTCCTTAAGTAATATTAATTGCAACAACACAAAAAAATATGAATACTCAAGGGCCTGAGACATATTTAAAATCATAGGCACGTAACAAATTCAGTACAAAATCTGAAACGCTCGGCCGCCATACAAATGAATGAATTTATTTCTTCTATCCAGTCTATACGCATAGTTAATAGGAGAGGCCTACGTCCAGCAGTGGACTAACATAGGCTGATGATGATGATGAATTGAGTATAGTACCTGGCGATGGCAATGTCGGCCTCTAGGCCTCGCTCGCGACGCTCCTTGATCATGTCGTAGTAGACGCGGCCCGTGCAGAAAGCGAGTTTTTTCACGCCGCTTGGGTTCTTCGAGGCGGGGCCCTCTTCGGGAATCAACCTGGTAATTAAACGTTGATGTTAGTATTAGAAAACTCCAATGAGTTTCTCCAATGCGTAGGTTGCATAGGTTGAATCTTTATTGCCGTATGGCATTATAATTTGGGGTAAAATTAATCACCATTCCCAATGGAATGGTCGCAAATGACTGGCAGACAAGTGATACTTCGCCGTCGCTAAAATAGGGATGATGATTGTAGTTAAAACAAATTATTTCACATTATGCACGACAGGAACTTCCTCCCGCGGACGGTCCGTCTGTGGAATGAGCTCGGATGCCGAGGTTTTCCCGTTGGACTACAGTATGGGGTTCTTCAAAAGAGGAGTGTACAAGTTTTTATTGGGTCGTCAACGCGCATGTGACACCCCTGGGGCTGCAGGCGCCCATAGGCTACGGTGACTGCTTTCCATCAGGCGGGCCGTATGCTTGTTTGCCACCGACGTGGTATAAAAAAAAAGACATCATACACAAACCCCCTTATACATAAACGTCTGCTAACCTAACAAGCCGCTAAGTATTGTTTGTCCCTTTTGCTCTTATGGACATATTGTTAAGACCGAAAGGGACAAACAATTATTAGCGGCTTGTTAAGTTAGCAGACGTTTATGAATAAGGGGAAAGAAACTATTATAATGCAGTATTTTTTGCACAGAACCTCTATTAAATAAACTGGAAAGAACTTAAAAGAATAGGTAGTTTGACAATATACAAAAGTGACGTCACTTTTGTATATTTGTGTGACTTACCAGTCATAGCAGCGATTTGTCAGCCTCCGTAGCCTAGTTGGTAGTGATCCTGCCTACGAAGCTGGAGGTTCCGGGTTCGAATCCCGGCGAGGGCATTATTTGTGTATTTATTTATCACAAATATTTGTTCCTTGGTCATGGCTGTCTATGTATTTAAGTATTTATATGTATCTATCTATTATATATATCGTCGCCTGGTACCCACATCACAAGCCTTAATTGAGCTTACCGTGGGACTAGGTCGATTTGTGTAAAGATGTCCAAAAATATTTATTTATTTATTTTTATTTTATTTATAGTGCCAATTGTAGACAATTAATTCGTGTACTATACATAAGTTTGGTTTTGAATACGATACGGCATTATAATGTGGGACAAAAAGGTAAAATAACACGTTTTGTATACACGATGATTCTTAATCCGTGATCAGGAATATTTTTTTCTAACTCAGTAATTGATGGGGATTACGTTAAAGTAGTAATTACGTAAAAACAAATTTATTTATTTTTTAATCATGTTTTAATTTTGAATTAAATTTTATCCTAAAATCCTTGTCACTGTACTACCATATCGGTTTTAATGAGTTTGTATTGTAATTTCTTTACAAACTTATTAGCAATTGTCAATTTATGAGTAAACCTTGCCCATGACATTGTCAATCACTTTTGTCATACGCATAATAAACAAAGTCACAGTCGCGGATATTGAATGAGAAAATTATACTTATTCACCAAAAATCATGCCTCCACCACATCCGTATTCAAACATAGAGCGTTACGATACTGTAGGTACGTATGTCAATAGGTACAAACGAATAGCACAATGCGAACCCAACAGTTATTTCACGAAATTAATCCAAACGTTCCGATTCCCGGACACAATTTAATAAACCGCATGCACCCAAAATCTTCGGACAGTTTACAGTGCCACAACATGCTCAAGCACCCGGACGACCTCGTCATCATCCTGACGATCTGGATCGACAAATCTTAAGATTCCTTGCTGAAGAAGATTTCGAGAGAATCAATCCAATCACAGGAGTCGAGCGGATCTGTGTCAAGAACAACACGGTGGACATTTTGAACACTTGTTAAATTATGTTTCAAATAATGTTTTTTTAGTTGGTCAAGTATCCAATTTTATTGTTTTTATTTAAATAAATTGTACTGTATGAAAACAAATCGCTTTACTTTTGCCAAGTTTAGGTAATGCACTTTAACATAATCTCCTATAAAATTTGTTCGTCGTTATCAGTGTTGCATTGATAAGATAATGAGTAAGTAGATAGATAGAAGTATTTATTGACATAAGATCTGTCAAATTCCCATTTCCCGCCATAATGATGGCACTTGACTTATCGTAGTTAAACTTTATACTGTAGGATGACCATGTATTAAGTGGTAATTTGTTTTAATTAGGTTTTCACTTTTAATTAATTAAACAGTGAAGAAATAACGTGAGACCTCGACGAATAAGTTTAATTTTGGCTAAATTTTAATGTTTTTCTACTCCTGATCACGGATTAAGAATCATCGTGTATAGTATAAGTAATATAAAAACAACACGTTATCACCTAGAAAATTAGTTTTTTTCTCTAAAGCTGGTAATTTTTTTTCATGATATTTAGGATACCTACTTCCGCTTATATGAAGTGACTTTTGTGTATTATGCATGTGTTGAATCTTGATTGCCGTATGGCATTGTAATTTGGGGAAAAATTAATGTTCAAAATCACGTTTATTACCTAGAAATAAGCTAAAATATCCGTTTTTGCTGTGTTTTCTTACCTCCTGAAGCTAGTTCCCTCCTTCATGTCGTCAAACGAGCTCTTGCACTCGGGATGACGGAGCAGAGACTTGGGTGTCATAATGATGAGAGGTTTGCGGAAGGGCAGCGCGATCTGGCGGCGAAGGATGTGGAACAGAGAGGCTGGGGTGGAGCAATTCGCTACGATCCAGTTGCAATCGTGGAGTTGGCGGACTGTGGATGAAAAAAGCATTATTTACACTTTGATTTTGGAATTTGATGTTATCGATTGTCCACAGATGGTTCCACAGATCTCTGACATACAGGATGATTTTTTATTCACCGTTAACATTTTAGAGGGATAAATCTGAGGTCATGTTGAGGAAAATGATGAACTTTTACTATAATATTCCGCCATCCGATTCCAGGGGCACCCCCTGGACAGGCATCCCTGGGCAAGGATCGGATACCGGTTTTTTCTCAATACAAAATAACTGTTAATTTGGTTCTTTTTCGTTCTTCGGTATAAAAATTCTTTGTTTAATGAGTAATTAAAAAAAATGTTGTCAATTCAATAAAATATTGAGTACTACATAAAGAGTGTAAAACATTTTGAAATATTGAGCTACTTCGAGGATTTTCTAAAAAAAACTGGTTCCGATCCCTGTCTCAGGGTTTGTATGGAACATATTTGATTTAAACTTTCACGATTATCACTCATATTTTAAAGACAAACGGGTCTTAATTAAATTTGTATGGAATATCAGATTTTCCCTTTTGGTTAGTTCCATAAAAAATAAGTAAGTTGTAAATACAAAAATTTAAACTACCAGTCAAAAGTTTAAGTTCACTCCATGATTTTTATACAAAATAGAATTTAGAGCGGTTATTTTGTCCAGTGTTAACAGCAAAATATTCTTTCTACCTATATTTTGCTGAGGTCTTGATATTAAATCTGAACAATTTTATACTGATGTATAAAATTCCGATAATAATCCATAGGCAAGGTTTTGATTTTTTGATGATCTAATATGAACATCGCGTAGGTATGACTGCCAAAAGCGATCACAGCTGCCTCAGTTGTCCGAGCTGTTGTGAAAATAAAGGTTAATTAAAAAGAAATAGTTAAATAATCAGTCACATGTTAGTTGAAAACAAGTTTCGACTTAAATGCTGGAAAAATGATAGCCCAAAGTCATCGTATCAAAATCATAGTGTGAACTTAAATGTTTGACCGGTAGTGTAGCAAATGTT
>JALPQI010023953.1:0-17387 GCA_025490895.1 Thaumatotibia leucotreta | reverse complement strand
CGATAACTTGATTGATTATTAGAAACTTTCTGTGATGGCAGTCGTAGGTGCAAGTCGTGAGAAAATGTTTTGGGGCATTCCATGGGCTGCCCCGTACAAACGCGTGTATATTTCGATAATTTGAGTTTTCTTGCGAGTTATTAGTTATTACATGTATTGAGGCTTCTTTGACTCTTCTAGTCACGAAAGAGGACTTTGATAAACCCACAATTTTGAGAAAAACCGTGTTCGTACAGGACATCGGTGGACTTTTTCGTGGAATGCACCTTTGGTCTTGTGTCCTGGCCACGACATTGGTCTAAACCATGCGTGCGAGAGGGAGTTCCGATATCGCCCTCTGACTGCGGGGCAGGAAGTATTAATTGACTATGTAACGTTTTCTGAAGGTATGAATATTATATTTCTCCCCGATAGCCGTCGTTTTAAGGTTCAAGAAAATGCAGCTATTTTTATGTCCTATAATTTGTTAACAATCTTTTTTAAGTGAGTGAGATGACATTTTGTGCAGTTTTATGGATGAACAGAGCCTAATGCTGTCGTCCGCAACAAGTACAATGAAATAGAAAAAATAAAAGTATGAATGTATAAAACTGCACAAATGTCATCTCACTCACTTCAAAAAAGATTATTAACAATTTATAGGAAATAAAAATAAAAGAGCCGCATTTCATTGAACCTTAAGACCGGCTATCAGGGAAAAATATAATATTTATACCTTCGGAAAACTTTACTTAGCCAATTGGCTTCATCATCATCATCATTTCAGCCCTATATCCACTGCTGAAAAGTACTCCCCTTAAGAGTCTTTGGACCTCCATATATCAGGCTATATCACCGGTTGGAAGCGACCAGTCACTTATGGGTAACCTATACGTAGAAATCGTTTTACAACGCCTGTTTATTAAAACTCCGCTGCCACTGCAGTTTCCAAGTTCCCAGTAATCGCTAAACAATTTTTCAGCTCAGCAATATCGCTTGCAACGGCCGCTGCACTGCAAGATGGATTGTTCATTTTCCCGTCGAGCTTCGGAACTGTACTTTACTTAAATGCTTTGCGATTATTCTTATACTTCTACACTGTAACGAAAATAGGGATGATTTGTAAAGGATTTATCCGGTAAGAAAAAATATGGGAGTAAATATTTCCTAGTTTTTCCTATATTTTCCTAGATTTTTTTTTCTCAAACTTTCTACTCTTCAGAATACGATACTTAATGAGCCCCCTTTACCGTGTAACAACTACAGTCGACATCACACATTATGTACATCTTTTATTAACTATTTACTTAACACTAAAACTCCTGAGTGGATGAAACAAGGATGTGGCTTCTACAAAAAGGGACACTGAGTCAACCACGAGTCAACGGCAAAACAGTGGGTTCCTCGTTCCTCGTAGTTTAATGTAGGTGCATCCTCTTGACTTATACAACTCGTCCAAACGTACCTACATTAAATAAATACATGAATCCCAGTAACCTACTGGATAATGTAAACTAAATAAAACTTGTTGACCTATCGTCCGAAGAAAACAAGTCATCTTTATTTCTACTTCATACTTATATCGCTAGACGGCGCTGTCAACGCTTATGAATTGACAAACCCTAAATATAATTTGAATACCTTTTGAAGCAGACGTAGAGACAGATGCTCTGCTGCCTTTGATCATTTTATTAGGGCCCTTCGCGCCCTTATGACTTGATGGGCACGTCATGACCTTTGTCAACTTATTTTTCTTGGTCTGGTCGATCTTCAATGCTGATATGGTAAGGTCAAGTAAGTGCTCAGTGCTGCCTACTAGTGTGATTCAAAATGAACTTATCTCAGAATCATGAACTTATTATGTTTGGGTAGATATTCTGTATACTTTATGGATGTATGTGCTTTTTCACGACCACTTGACAAGTTCTGTTAAACTTTTGCATCTAAACATCCGATCACTAAAGATAACCGGCTTAATTGACCACAATTTCTTACTTGTAGCTAAACGATTTAGTACCAGCGAAGCGATTTAGTAGAAGTTTCAATCAAGCAAGCTGCTGCACCGCAACTTCTCTCGCAAGACGGATCGGATTCATAATCCCGACTCGAACTTTCCCGCAATTAAACCAAGCCCCTGCAAGTGGTATCAGGTGTCCGACGGTCTAAGGAAAGGTTAAAACTGCGGTTATACCTGCGACCATATATACCATGGATGTCTAACGCCAGCTCAAAAATGCCCCCAAAAGCAATTCTTCAATTGTGGCAAGATGGGCAGGACGTAGCGCTTTTCTTAACACCGCGCATATTTCGGCGCAACATCTTTGACAAATGTTTAAAGAATATAGCCAATCAAAACTTTGATGGACCAATCACAACTATTTTTAAATGGCAGTTTAAGTTTTTATAGGTTGATATTGACATTCATTACCGTGATGCATTGAAGAGGGGGTGACAGTTGTCAAATAAAATTCAGGACCGTTTTTGTAAGGCAATTTAATATGGCGTGCGGCTTCCATGTTTTATTTGTTCGTAGGGTTATACATAAAACTAGAGTCGAGTAGTAGTACACACATTAGATGTAAAATGTAACTTTTGGTTAGATGATTTTTTTTTAACTTAGGCATAGATAGTTCCACGAGAGTTGAGGTCACGCACACATCAACATGTCATGTAAGCACACGGGGAATTTGAAATTAGTGTTCTATTTCGTACTGATGGCAAACCCAATTGCAACTGTAAGATTGACCAATAAGTTTGTTCAACGGATTTGCTTCAATATTTCGACGCAAGTCATTCATTCACATTTTTTTTGCAATTAGTGCTTCATTTGGATGTGTGTGTAATCATTCACCTCAACTCTGGTGAAATCACCTAAATCCGTATAAAGGACTGCATAGAAATACACTAGTACCTATTCGACGGCCAATTTATATCAATGTTAATATAAAGGATACATTAAACAATTAAGATTTTTGATGACTTTGATGAAGTGCCCATATCGAGTAATAGGGCAGCGAAACGAAAGTATTAAGAAACCTATTTAATTAGGCCACAAAATAGCTGAATTATTGCGATGATGAATAGGCTGGGAAAGTACGAATACGAATACTAAATAAGTAATGGTTATTGTTTTTACTTAGCTGATTTTTCGTGTGCCATATTGACTTGCCTGTGATATTAAATTATACATAGGTAAATTAGGTTTATCTACATTTAACCAAATACTGGCAAAATAGGATTAGGAAGACCGACAAAAACTACAGGCATGTCTTCAAACGTTTAATCTTTTACCGAGGTATCTATTTTATTACATAAGCGCTGCTGGCCATTAGATATTGTTCACTTTTTAAAGAACTTTATTTAGTCTGGGCCAACACACGCTGACGAAATAGAAGAAAAAGAAGTAGTACCTCGGGTCTTCCCGAGTCTTCTCTACAACTGTACGAGTAAGTAGTAGAGTAGGTAGTGGAACGATCGCGGAATAAAATTCTTATTATTTGATCAGTACACCAAGATACATGTGTGTGAAGAGTTAACACGTTCGACGATGGTGACACAGATCTGTGATCAACGAAATCTGACTCCTATGCCAGTGACGCACATACGTGATCATAGTAATCTTATTCTTAAGCCACTAGCATCAATCAAGTCCTTGCTCCTATGCAAGTGGCATAGAGATACGAACGTTTTTGACACAAGTGCTGTGTCGCCGGCATAGGAGTACAATCTTTTCGGTCACACATGCGTGTCACTAGCATTTGAGTTCTATTAGATAATTTCGATCGCCATAGTTAATACTATATAAAGTATATAAGTAGTATAAGTACAAATGTGAGCCGAACGTGTTCTAAAGATTAGTAATAATGACTACTTATGGCCTGATATTCGGATCAGAAGGTCGAATAATGATGGTCGTTAGAGCCTGATATTCACTAATGCCCGTTGATCAGCTATAAGCTAATGGTCCGCGCGTAACAAACTATTCGCCCCTAGGCGGCGATTAATCTTCATCATCTATTTCAACAAATACTTTCGTATCTAGTCTGATCTATGAAGCCGTGGAATCACCAAGTAATTGCCAGATTACGTACCTACTTGAAAATTGCCTAGCAAATGACTGATGTGAATAGATCGTTTTTTTCTTCAACATTAAATTTATATTTCGGTGGTCTATTTTAAATAATTTACATTTTTATTTTGTTTCATATTTTTATACCATAAAATAAGCGGTGACCGTGGTGGACGCCTTCAAATTTAAGGCATTTACGAATGTATTCGTATTGGTAACAGCGGTCTTAGCGCAGCTTGTGTTTGACAGCGCCTCGTCTCTTTTCAATTGTATTGATTAAAAAGAGACTTGATGGCTGCGAGTAGCCGTCAAACACGATTTGATATGATATGCTAGCCCATCAGAACGACATAAGATTAGTAACGAATGCAGTCAAGGACTGCTTTAATGTACCTGCTAGACGGATTTCATGTTCATATTGTTCATAAAGGCTAGATTCACACGGAATATTTTTTCCCGTGTACCGTATTCGAGATTTTCTCTAACATCGTAGTGACAATAGACTTTGTGTAGTACCGTTCACACGCATTCTCGAATACGGTATGCGGGATCCGTGTGACCGTTATTATTCAAAGCCAATTGTCACTACGACGTTCGAGAAAATCTCGAATATGGTATACGGGAAAAAAATACACCGTGTAAATCTAGCCAAACACTTTTTTTGAAACGGGGAAACGTCATCGTCGGCTACGACTGTGCGTTGGAACTTTGGAGTTCAATTGTTCATTTCGCTCAGTAGTTCGGCAAAAAAGATCCTCTTTGATTAAACTACGCATAGATTAAGTTCTCACCAACTCGTAATGGGCTAATGTTTGCGTCAAATTACACAGAAATTCACGCCTCAGACCGACTAAGAACATTTTAGAAATTTAATTAAGAAAATGAAATGGTAACTATGAAAGCAATTTACTCAGTCTAGACGGCTAGGATGCCTGAAATTTAACGTTCGACAGCGTATTATTAATATTTTTGAAACGAATTAAAAACAGTTGTTTATTTCAAAGTACACAGCTAAGAGCAAATTTGAACTGTATTTTAAAGTAACAAGTGGAGGAATTCGTATACAAATTGTCAGCTGGATTATAATCAGCAGAAGTTTAATAGAATTCGGAGACAACTTTATCGTGTTAAATAGTATCGTTTATTTCGGCGAGAAAAGGGTTAACTGAATTAAGATATTAGGTATTGAACATTAAGATATTAGATATTTCCCAGGGAATAAATTTGAACACTGTTCGTTATAAATTATAAATTAGGTTTAGAAATTGATATTATAAATTAGCTTTATAAATTGTTTTTCTATACTAAAAATAGCATAAAATTAGTATGTAAATTTTCAGGCAAATAATAAATATTTGAGGTGTTTAACCTTTGCAGCCTTTGGCCAAAGGTCTAAGTACCTTTCTCTTGAACTTCTATCCAACCCTTTATAGGGCACCGGTCTCAAAAATGACCACCCTATAGCACTATCTTTTTGTATTTTTTTCTTGTACAGAATTTTTCGTACTACCTATATAATGGCATTGAGGCTTGAACCCACAATTTTTTCGAGTCTTGCCCGTTAAAGGGTTAACTAAAAACCGAAACAAAATCCGTTAAGTAATTTTAAAGATCCATGTGATCCATTTTAAGAATACAAATCTGTCATACACAAGGTCAAATAGCGGGAAGCGTTTAATTACTATACAGGGTGTAAGTCTAATACGGGCGAAGCTCTTAACGGGTGTTAGTTTACGACATAATAAGTACATTCAAATAAGTTTTACTTAAAATTAGAGCAACAAAATTGTCCATACAAAATAATTCGGCGCGCAATGTAGAGCAACATACGCGAGTTAAACACTCGATGACAGCTAGGTAATTTCAAAAGCAGATGACATAGCTGCCATATCAACAATAACAAATGTTCGTACTTACATTGCTGCTCCGATAATCTTAAAAAAATTCTGTCGGGTCATAATTAAGAGTAACTTTTAAACTTTGTAATCCATGATTACACTAATGAATCCCATGCCTGGTTTAATTGATCGCCCGTATTAGACTTACACACTGTATAGTTAGTTATGTCTCATCAAGACTGCTCAACGCTATCTTTTACTCTGAGTTAGCTTCGGGCAAGAGTAATGGCCTGGCCACGACATTCATACGCGTGAGAGGGAGTACCCATATCGGCATCTCGCTCCAACTCATGGATTCGCTCGCCGCTGGTCGCCTTAGACCAATGTCGTGGCCGGGCCTTAAGGCCGGCGGGCAATACCTGCGTTAAAAGGATATCCTGAAACGCCACCTGACAGCCACCGGCATTTCGTGTGTTTCGTGGGAGGAACATGCTGCTCGGAGATCGGACTGGCGCACTGCGGTCAGTGCAGGTCTAGTTTCCTTTGAGCATGCTCGGCTTGAAGACCTTGTCGCCAAACGTCAGCTCCGGAAGTCTCGACCTAAGCCTTCCTACAACTATACCTACAACTCGCGCGGAGAGCTTTATTGTTTACCTTGTTGCCGTGTTTTCAAGTCGAAATTAGGTTTTGCCAGTCACGCTCGCACCCATGCACGCAACAGCTGAAACAAATTTGCCGTGGTGTCGCCGTCCACGGATACGTCTGGGAGGACATCAGTTAGTTATGTGTAATGTCAGTCGTAAGGTACCAATGGGATATTGATGTCTAAAAACTCTGAAAGAAACATATTTAATTACCTACATTACCAAACCCCCAATTAAAACTTTGAATCCACTCAACACAGCCATGCACACCACATGTTTACCGAAACAGCCAGCAATCAAACGAACGCAGCAGGCTTCAAGGGTCTCTTGTATCGGCCGTTTTGAGGCCGCTCCAAGCGTCGAGGGCGGGAATTGGGGCAGAAATGTATACCTTCCTGGCGCGTTTCTGTTTTCCATTTTGGATCTTGATTTGATATTGTTGATGCTGGCAACAGTTGCGGCAACTTGCATATACCCCTGGATGCGTAGCCAAGTTGCCAATCGCTAACGCTTCCAATCATGAATCCTAAACTAACATGATTTAGAGCTAACATGATTTCGCGTAGGTTTGCCCGGTGTTCCAATGAAAGTAAAGTTACTTTGTTCAGAGCTTTCTGCACCACTTTTTACACATGCAGTCTATGGAGGAAATTCACGGTGAAATCGTATAGGGCCCTACAAGTGCAATATAATAACGCGTTCAGGGCGCTGATGGGCCTGCCGCGGTACTGCAGCGCCTCGGGGATGTTCGCGGACGCGCATGTGGCGTGTTTTAAAGCCACCATGCGCCAGCGCGCCGCCTCCCTGGTGCGACGCGTGCGCGCCAGTTCCAACAGCGTCCTGAACATGATCGCGGACAGGTTTTGTCCATACATTGGCCATTGTTGTGGCCTGCACGCTCCCAGCGGGACAGTAGTTAATACATTCAGAAAATTGTGACGAATGTATTAACTACTGTTGCCTGTAATTTCTGTATTTTTTTTATTTTTTTTGTCTTGTCTTGTGTATGTATATGTCTTGTGTAAGCATATGAGTCCTTTGGTTACTCGAAATAAACAAATTTTAATTTAATTTTTATTTAAACAGAAGGCAATTAACTGTCTTTGTCGCACTAATAAGAAGTAACAGAGGAGAAAACTACGAGACGTTACTGAGCGTTAGCGATTGGCAACTTGGCTGCGCACTATAGGTGTTAGTTTTTACTAAAACGTTCCAGTTTGTCGCTTACCATAAAGATGAGATTTCCTTGTATCTTCATATGAATAAACTGACAAAGCGGCTTTATGGCAAACGACAAAGTGAGACGTTTTACTAAACTTACTCACAATTAGAGTTGCAAGTGTCCGTAGTTTCCCCTTATTGGTCGGCTTATGCAAATGGACCTTCTTTCTTTTCAGTATTTCTTTTATCATGGCGAGATGAATCAAGTAATTATGAGTGTCATAGCCCATGGAACTACGAACGACAGTTTAATGGAATCAGTACCCTATTAAATTCGGAGGGTTCACAGGCATTTAATATACTCAACAAGGCCTAGTGCGGGAAGCATATGTTTATTTTTTACCGAAACACAAGCCCCAGCAATCAAACCAAGACACATTTTATTAAAACGTTCGCCTCCTACTGTTTCACTAAGTGCTAACTGCTAATACTATGCCGATCGAAATTATCTTAAAAAGTCCTATGCCAGTGACACGCATCTGTAAAGATTATACTCCTATGCCGGCGACACAGCACTTCACAGACAAAAACGTTCGTATTTCTTTGCCACCGGCATCGGAGTGAAGAACTTGATATATGTGCTAGTGGCATAGGTAGGTACTTTGATGACTTATTATTATAAATTGGAGTCAGATTTTATTCATTACAGACGCTGTGTCACCGACGTCGAATGTGTTAAGACGTCATGTGCACACATGGGGGTCATATAGGTGTTCAGCGTATCAAATCGAGATAATATTTCAAAGTCCGACACCCACCACTCCCGCACTTGTTAGCCTGCCATCGAGTGGGGCATAATAGGAGGCCTAGTGCCCTTGGCGAGACAAAGACGTTTTATAATGAGCGTTACAGTCACCTAAAGGAAGATAAGGTACGAAAATATTTTGGGAAGGAATGCCTAAAATTGTTTTAGTTACCATGTCGTGCCGGCGGTGTGGCTTTAAAAGCCAAGTCGTGTGCGTAGCGTGCATTGTAACAAAAGATAAACACTCCCGTGTAACGACATTGTAGTTTGGCACTGAGCTAGGAACTATACCTACTAGTTATAAGCTATAGGTAGCTTTGCGATTAGGAGTAGCTACAAATATCGTCGTCTCTTTTACGGGAGCGATTCTCTCCTGTTCAATTTTATAGCAGAGCAATCAATCGCTAAATTGGATTTAGTGGGAGCAGTGTCTAAACCTAAACTCAGTATTTAGATTCCGACTGGGGTAGGCTACATGTTTCGCATGAATGATCGTCAGAAATCTGTATATATGGAGATTTAAAATTTATAATTTTTATAGGAAGAATATTAATAAACTGTACAAATAATCATTAAAAATAAAAAAAATATCAAATTAAAACTAAATTATTTTTATTAATTTCAAACTTATTAATTTTCAATGATCAATGACGGGCAGTAGTGTTATTAAAATAAAATAAATAAATAAAACGCATTCATGTGCGATCGCCATCCGCTTGCCCAGTGTGGCGATTATGGGCAAATTTTCTGATGTGGTTATTTTAAATGTTATCTGAACTGCCAACAACATCGATTAGTGTAATGAATGAAATGACGCGATGAGGGCGGACGGAAAACTTCAAAGGTCTTCAAACTTCAAAAGTCCAACACTTGACCATACGTGAAACGTGATATAACAGCAATTTATTTGTAAGCAGATGATTAATTACTTTCATTAGCTTTGGAATAATGACGTGGGCGTGTTTAACTCACAATTATAACATCAAATGTGACCGAGTTTAGTGAAACGTCCTACTTTGTCGTTTGCCATAAAACCGCTTTGTCAATTTATTCATATGAAAATACAAGGAAATCTCGTCTTTACAGTAAGCGACAAAGTGGGACGTTTTACTAAAAACTAACACAAATGGTTAAATAGGTACCTACTCATTTGTACATGTTTTTTGCACAATTACATTCAACGTAATACTACCTTTTTTATGTGATGAAGGTAGACAACTGAGCTCTCAGCCCACCTGATGGAAGATGGAAAGCGGAAACTGAGGCCCATTGGACATAGTGACCAAGAAATCGCCTATTCGCTGCCTACCCTGAGGACTTAGATGGATTACCTCTATGCCAGTAATTACATCAGCTATCTTACCCCCAAACCAGAACACAGTACTAACTATTTAGCGGCAGGTTAACGGGTAAGACGGTGGTAGCTATCCGGACGGACCCTGCACGAGGTCCTACCACCAGCAAATCTAGAGAGGCATCACATTTTTTTTTATATTACAGAAGCTTAATACACAACTATGTTAAAAGCAACACTACACGGACTCTAGCAGGTTTCCGTTTTCGTGTTTTTACAAGAGTAGGTTGATTTAATTAATTAATGAAACACCCTATTTTTACAACAGCCGCACCGCCCTATTTTTTACATGTTATTTTACGAAAGCTTCGGTAAAGTTGACTCTGAGTGACGCTGATCCACCCGGAACCGGAACTTCGGGTCCGGAAATATGAAAAGTTACAAACCGTAAAACGGCTTGACGTAGTTTTAGTTATAACTAGCCAGGGTGCTTAGACAAGTTGCCAATCGTTAGCGCTTAACCGTCAATCGTAAACGAAAGGCAGCTAACTGTTTTTGTCGCACTAATCTGTAAGAGTGACAGAGAGGGAAAACTACGATACGCTACTAAGCGTTAGCGATTGGTAACTTGGCTAAGCATCCAGCTGTCCTTCACTTTACGTAAAAAGTGTAGACAGTTTTATTGGATTTTTGATTTTCACAACAACGGACGGCAGGGATAGAGAATTGGGAATCGTCATGTTCGAAAATCGTATGACGTGCAAGCGGTGTGCCATCAGCTATGACCGATGTTACAACACGCACGTCACGTGCACGTGCTGCACGTATCCGGTGTGGCTTGGCCTTTACAGACTACTGCTACGAAATACGCCAAGTTTGCGGAAGAATACATTTATCACCTCCCCAAATCTTCCCGTGGGTGTTGTAAGAGTCGATTATGGGATTGAAGAGTCAATGTCAATGTATATTCGTTTACAGAACTTCGATGATGGGTAGCAGCATTAACATAATGGACACATTACCGCGATCGCCAACCCGCTTACCAAGCGTGGTGATTATGGGCGTTTACCTCCTATTCCTCCTAATGAGACCTACGCATAAATAGGACAGACCTACGTCTAACAGTGGACTTAGAGAGGCTTAAAATGTGAATAGAAGATTAGTTCAGAGAGTCTACATTTTTAGGTAAGAAAGTTGTTTACTATAGTTTACTCACTTAAAGCACAGACAGAGAGAATCATACTCTTTCTTACCCGAATGCTATTAACTCAAAAAAAAGAGATGCATATAGCGATTTATTCCTACTGTTTCTGCCAAGTTCGATTAACAAACTATCTACAAGACAGACACACTATCTACACACACTACACTACACACGCGGTAGCTTAGCATAATGTCAAGCCAAGTTCCATAACAGAACTGGCGAGTAGCACCGTGTGTAATATTAATATTCTAATATTACATGAACCATTTAGAGCCTTTTGACTCCGTCATATAGATAAGACAAATAAGGATGAATGAGCCATAGATACGTTACTCGCAATGAAAGAATGAGAGCGAACTATAAGGTCGTATAAAGTTGTATAAGTCTCGAGCACTCCATCACAGGGTTCATAAATCAAGTCGCAACAACACGAGATCGTCCGTCGCATCATTATTCTTCGATAGAGCGTCTCTAGAGATACAACGGAACCCGAATTTAGGGTTCAGTCTCAGTCAGGAGCGTCAAGCGACCGAATCAGATGTCTGTGGGGTTACCATGACGTACTATACCTGCCGCAAAACAATCTGGCGACTAAAGGCGTCTTGCTATCTACGTTACACTTGTTAGTTCCAGTAGGCTTAGCACATGGTCGGTGCGACAGTATGTCGCCGCGAGATAGATCTCCCGTCCTTCACTAGCTATATTAACAAAAGAGGGATGGATAGACTATCTCGCGGCGAGATACTGTCGCGCCAATCATGTGCTAAGCATACTGGTCAGAGTAAGAGAGATAGCAGTATGCTCTCAGTCGCCAAATAGTTTTGCGGCAAGTATAATGCGATTCAATTTAGGGAAAGGGACAGAGATATACGACTCGTATAAGCCTTATCCCTATCTCCTAAACTGAATCGCATTAGTACGTCATGGCAACCCCCCTGTGCTTTCATAATAGTGTACCTATTCAGCCGTGTGGTGATGGCAGTAAGAATACATTTTGTCACCACCCCAATTCTTTCCGTGGGTGTCGGAAGAGTCGACTGAGCGATTGAAGTGTCACTGACAATTTTTTGATTTGATTGATGATAAGCAGCAGCGTCAACATAGTAGGCACATTACTACGATCGCCAATCCACTTACCCAGCGTGGCGATTATGGGCCTGTCCCCTGGTCTAACCGAGGCGTTGTCATGAACGGCAAATATCTAAGCCACCTCAGGTTTGCCGACGACATAATCTTGTTTTCGGAGAGCTCATACCAGATACAGCTCATGATCGATGACTTACAACAGGCCAGCATAAAAATCGGATTAGAGATGAACCTGGATAAAACAAAAATCTTGACTAACCACCACCAAAAGCCTATTGTGATAAACGATACACCTATCGAGTATGTGGAAAAGTATGTCTACCTAGGTAAACAGGTGTCGTTTAAAAAAGAGAGAAACACCGAAGAGTTAGACAGAAGAATCGCATTATCGTGGAAGAAATATTGGTGCCATAAAGAAATATTAAAATCCAACAACTTTCCGCTATCATCAAAAAAAATAATAATGGATTCAGAGATTTTGCCCTGCCTCACCTATGGCTGCCAAACATGGACTTATGACCATAAGACCCGTAACAAAATCCAGATCATACAGAGAAAAATGGAACGAAGCTTACTGAACATAAAATTAAAGGATAGAGTCAAAAATACCGACATTCGCAATAAAACCAAAGTAACTGACGCTTTGACATTTTCTCTTCAAAGAAAGTGGAAGTGGGCCGGCCATATAGCCAGATACAATGACGATAGATGGACTAGAAGGGCAATAGAGTGGAACGGTCCCACAGGTCCCAGAGGAAAAAGAGCGAGAGGTCGCCCACGAGCCAGGTGGGCAGACGAAATAGAGTCGGTAGCGGGAAAAGGTTGGCTAGACGTAGCTAAAGACAGAGAGACCTGGCATTCATTGGAGGAGGCTTTTACCCAAAGGGGGTCCTCACAGTATAATTAGTTTTTACATATTTAAAGAATGCATGCTAATAATGTTCAATTCAATTATATTTTTTTATATTCAGTCAATAATCACGAATGTCTATTTTATAATTATTAGAATTCTATCAATTATTATATTTTAATTTCAAATTTATAATGTAATTACTTAATTTGTTTCAATATTGCTATTTAAACCGAATTTTTTCAATTAATTTTAATTCGCATGTAGCTGTGTTCCATTGTTTTAACTATAATGAGTGTAATTATTGATTAATTTTAATATTTAATTTATTTCATCTCAAAGTTATTATAGCATGCTAGGTTATAATTATTTTACTGCTGTATCAATACTGTAAGGAATTGAATAAAGCTTTATTATTATTATTATTATTATTATTATTCAGCCGTGTGGTGATGGCAGTAAGAATACATTTTGTCACCACCCCAATTCTTTCCGTGGGTGTCGGAAGAGTCGACTGAGCGATTGAAGTGTCACTGACAATTTTTTGATTTGATTGATGATAAGCAGCAGCGTCAACATAGTAGGCACATTACTACGATCGCCAATCCACTTACCCAGCGTGGCGATTATGGGCCTGTGACGATATTTACCTCCTAATGCGTATACATATACCTACGCAAAGTTAACAGGACAGGGTGCTTAGCCAAGTTGCCAATCGCTAGCGCTTAGTCGTCAATCGTAAACGAAAGGCAGCTAACTGTTTTGTGTCACTAATATGAAAGAGTGACAGAGAGGGAAAACTACGATACGCTACTAAGCGTTAGCGATTGGCAAGTTGGCTAAGCATCCTGGCCTACGTCCAGCAGCCAGTAGACTGGCTTGACTTACGATGGGCCCATTTATTTGGGTCAAACGCAAACCCATGTTCAGTTCAGAGTCATTCCGGTGGACAATCTAAAAGTTAAGGCCTACATATAAAGCTTGATTTTCTTATGAAAGCCTAATCTTCATTAAGACGTCCTCCTTTTCCATTGCTTTGTATGATAAAAATCATTACTGCCTGTCCACAGGCTGTTAACTATCGACCACAGGAAAGAAAAAGTGCGTGTTCAGCTGAACCGTAGAGCCCCTTTTTCCTGTGGCCAATAGTAAGCAACTGGTAGGAGTGTAGTCGTGATTTTTATCATACAATTCAAAAGTAAAGGAGTGCCTTTAAATGACAATAAGGGTTTAATAAGAAAATTAACTCTCATAGCCCTTAACTTTTAAAATGTCCACAGGAAAGAATCGTAACATGATTTTAAGTTTGACCCATTTTCTTTCCATTCAATGGGAAATAAGTGAATGGAAAGTAGATTTCATTATTATTTCCCACTCCCAGCAGTGGAGACAAATTCAAAATTTGTCGTATTTTTTTACTGAAAGAAATTGTCCAGTATGGCCAGTATAATGCAAGAGCGGCCGTACACCTGTGAGTTCTTACGTAAGTTGTAGGAACAGAGCTATACTAAGGAATGAAATAGTGATATGCACCTCTCGTTCCTTAGTATAGTTCCGTCCCTACAACACAACTAGTACGTAAGAACTTACAGGTGTAGTTACGGCCGCTCTGATGCCAATCGCCATGCGCTTATAACTTATCCCCCACGGCATGAATCCGTAAAACTCCACACAGCATAACAATATTGTATTCCGCATATAACTAAGAAAGTTCCAGAATCCAGAGCAAGTCGAATATCACGTACATATGGGGGTCGTCACGCAGGGGTCACACCTGGGTCCAATTTTATTTAATATGTTTATAAATGACATACCAGATTGTTTTTATCATTCTCGAGTATTTATGTATGCCGATGATCTGAAGTTTGCTCGCATCATAAATTCTACTGAAGACGTAAAGTTGCTCCAACTCGACGTGAACAGACTTGAAACTTGGTGCATGAACAATAAAATGCATTTAAATTCTAAAAAGTGTGTTCATATAAAATTCACGCGTAAACACTTTATAACTCCGTCGAACTATTATATCGGAGATCATAGAATTGACGAAGTTGAGACCATTCGGGATCTCGGGGTTCTATTTGATAAAAAACTAACGTTCATACCCCATTTAGACAGCATTGTCACTCGGGCATCCAAAGTGTTGGGATTTGTGATAAGAAGTGGCAAGTGTTTTAAGCAAAGCAAAACAAAAATTCTGCTGTACAACAGTCTTGTGAGAAGCATTATGGAGTATTGCAGTGTCGTCTGGCGTCCTCACTATGCTACACACTCCCTTAGATTAGAAAGAGTACAAAAACGATTTATTCGACACCTGGCATTCTTTCATGGACGAGCAGTAGCAAAAAGATACATATCATACAAACGTAAGTTAGCTCATTTCAAAATGGACTCTCTAGAGACTCGGCGTACGATTTTAGACGGATTATTTCTACACAAAATTCTCCAGCACAAAATAGACTGCCCTCCATTACTGAATCTTTTTAATTTTAGAGCACCTACTCGATTTCCTCGTAATCCCATCACACCGCTGAAACCGCCAGTTAGAGGAACAGTATCAGGCAGGAATTCCCCAATATGCAGACTATGCCAAGTTGCCAATTATTATAGTGACATCACGGACATTCACTTTGACCCCCCACGTAAATTATTACTTGCTATCAAAGCTGATAGATAGGAGTGCTAACGAACAATATTGTATATAGAATATAAGTTTATATAATGTTACTCTAGTTTTATCTTCACATTAATGGTGCACGCTGTGTTTACCTGTAAGTAATAGTTACACTACTCCTAAATTTAACTAGCATACAATCTCTTACATGTATTGGTGTAATATATTGTTGGTGAACCTTAATAAATAAAATAAATAAAAAATAAAATAAATATGACACGTGAGATGAACGTGACGCACCTACAGATTTAATTATCAAAATAATAATATTAGCCGTCGGATCGAAAGGTGGGCGTTCATCTACGAGTACTTGGACCTGTAAATTTTACGTAAGTAGTAGAGACGTAGCTATAGTAAGGAATAGGATAGTGATATTCCTTTCTCATTTCTTAGTATAGCTCCATCTTTAGGTACTATTTATGTAAAAACGTACATGTTTTTGGCCTAAGGGTAGCCTTACGCCGCGGCCACGACATCGGTCTAAGGCGACCGGCTTAGCGGAAAACGTATGGTGCTCCCTCTCGCACCCATATCGGCATCCCGGTCCCACTCATGGATTCGCTCGCCACTGGTCGCCTTAGACCAATGTCGTGGCCGGGGCATTACACCTGTAAGCTATAACTACTAAGGAATGAGAAGATGAACGCCAATTTGATGAGCATTTCTCAAGTTTGTACATTTGGATCACGTGTTCAATATTGATAAAAATCGGTGGGCTGATAGAGTCAATGATGCTGAGCAAGATAAACCACATTTTCCAAAAATGTTAGTATTCATACTTTCCTTTTTTACAAGCTTTTATTTAGTTTCACCTGTCCCGTTGTCTGTCGTTCTGTAATCAAATCTTGCAACTTAAATTTGATCCACTTCCCGGTTTCCGATTGAGCTGAAATTTAGAATGCATGTACAAATCGGATGACAATGCAATGTTATTGTGACATAGAGCTGATCTGATGATGGAGCTGGAAGGTGGCCATAGGAACTCCGTAATTAAATGATGCAACCCTATCGAGTTTGAGCTCATTAGATTCGTCTTGACAAGTACTTTGATACTATATGGTAACCAGGGTCTGATGATGGAGCCGGAAGGTGGCCATAGGAACTCCGTAATTAAATGATGCAACCCTATCGACTTTGAGCTCATTAGATTCGTCTTGACAAGTACTTTGATACTATATCGATACCTTTAGGCTCAAAGGGCGTAAACGCCAAATTGCCACTTTACAGGAGAAGCAAAAAAAGAAAAGTATTTTAGAAAAAAAATCATAACTTTTTTGTTTTTTGGCAGAATAACTTAAATTTTGGCCAACGTACTTGAATTTTTAATATAAACATTTTGAATATCAATTATTTAGGATAAATGAATAAATAAAGAAAAAGGGTGTGTTATACTCCCTTAACTTTTTGAAATAATGGCGTTTACGCCCTTAAACTTCACATAATATGCAAAAAATGTAGGGAGTATTGGTTACTAAACGTTTGAGTTTTGGTCTAAATGGGGCGTATATCACAATTACCATAGTTATAATCGGTCTTTTAAACTCATTCATAACATAGGCAATGCTTTGAATGGGTGTATAATACACCGTGGGGTTAAAAAAATACTTACAATCAATTAAAAGGTTGCTGCTTTTATTAAAAAAAATGTCTACACTGACTATGCTGTTGCTGATTATATTTTTCTTTTATGTCTAGGGATAAAAATAATGTTAATGGCGTTATTGGACAATTAAGCTACTACCAAAACCCAGATTAAAATGCGATATGAAACCAGTAAAACAAA